>JAPYYR010000919.1:0-32645 GCA_030523065.1 Aphidius colemani | reverse complement strand
TCTCTCTCTCTCTGTGTTTTAATGCTACATACTACAAGGCGCCATCAGCAGCATGCTTTTCTTTTTCTCTCTCTTATTTTTTTAATCAAAACCCGACAAGTTTCCAGTGAATTACAAGCCTGAGACCGACAAAACACACTGTATATGTGTATGTATGCAACAGTGTTGCCAACTCATACGCAAAATACCAATGATCAAATATTTCCTCTCTATAATATTTATTTATATTTATATTTTTGCAATGATAAATGACGTATGCATGTGTGTAGGACATATGTATTTATTTAAATTTTATTTATTTATTTAAATGACAATCGGGGGAATTTATAAGATGCAACTCACATGGGCCATTTTGAAAATGGCAACATTGAGATTGTAACTTTCTTGGGATGCTGTGGTTAACACAAAATGTATGTCTATACATATTTATATTTTCTTTTGAAATTCTTATGCAGCTAGGAAAATTAATGTGTGTCTGTGTGTGTTAGATTTTTTCAGCAGATGTATTCATGTTTATTTATTTGAGAGAAAAAAAAGATTAATGGATGGATAGTCACGTTGGAATGTAAAATGGTGGATCTATAGTTTATTTGTAATAATTAGAAGGGTTTTCTTTCTTTTTCTTTTTCTTTTTTTTAGAGATAATTGGTGAAAATTATATTTTCGGAAAATGTACTTGGAGAATGTTATTATTGTGTTGATGGATGTTTTGTTTTTTTTTTTTTTTTTTTTGAAAAATTAGTTGTTATTTGAGTCTTGGGGATGTTGACAGTTGGGGGTTGTTTTAGACGACAGAAAAAAAAAAGAAAACAATACAAAAAAGTCATGGCAAATTTTTATTCTTGGAGTATAAGTATGGTATTTTAAAGCAATTTATTCTTGTTGCTTTGTAGGGTTTTTTTTTATTTTTATAGTTTTTTAAGTAATTTTTATTTATAAAGGTTTCAAAATTTTTTATCATTTTTTTTGTTATGCTCAAAGGTCATAAGAAGAAAGAAGGTTATTGATAATTTTTTTACTCATATGTATTTTCACTCCAATTATTTACTCCGTTTTTTTTTTTTCAAACATTTAAATTCTTTGTTTTAATTTTCAAAACAAAATAACTCAATTTTCCGTAATTAAAATTTATCATTAAATTCTTGAAATAAAATTAACGTCACAGTCATATTATTTTTACAAAGAAAAAATTTCAAATAAGCGTTTTATTAAAAGGGGGAATTTATCTCAAGTACACTGATAAAATAACATACTTTATCAAATGAATTTTAATATTTGAATTTATGCATTTCATAAAAAATAATAAAATAAGCTCATCAATATTTTCCACGAATGATACTCCACAGCGTATTAAAAGTCTTAACAACATCTGTTAAATAATCCATCATAGACGCAAGACAAAACTTGTTCAAAAATCCAAATTCCAATATATTCATTCAAAAATGATTCACACCCTTTATTTTGGTGAAACAAAAAAATGAAAAAAAATATTATTTATCAACTTTCACATATGGCTCTCGTTTTTTTTTTTTTCATATAAATAAAATTTTTCTTCATTTTTTTAAATCCACAATTTGATATGTACAAGATAGCTGCTTGGCAACAGCATTAAACATGAGATTGAGTAGGACAGAGTGTAATCGGCGTCGACGAGAGAGATATAAGTGTTAATAATAAATAAATAAAAAATAAAATTATTTAAAGAGAGAAAGATAGCAGACTTATCCGTACAAAGCCCCTTTCTTTGTATATGGCAAGTAGGTGGGACAACAGGAAATAACGCACAGTACACACAGTAACAGTCATGGTACAATCATTTTCATTATTTATTATTCGATACATAAGAAAGAAAAGTATTCAATTCGCTATTGAATAAAGTATCTGATTACTTATCACACATATATTTTATTCAAGGAGACCAAGGGTCAATCAATGACTCATTGTATTTAAATCGAAATAATTAAGCCCGGATGCTACGATGTATCGTTTCAAATGATTTCTACATAGTAATAATTTGGTGTGAGAAATAAATAATTGAACCTTGAATGGCAATATGTAATTATTCACACCGCACCCATCATGGAATGCCAATAATTTCATTGACAACAATGAAATTATTGTCTATAAATTTCAAACTAATTTGCAAATTATTATATCGTTGCATTTGATACTCGAAAATTATTTCGATTAGAAATTAATATATAACAGATGGCTCAATCCAAGCAGTCATCACTGCTGTTGTTGTTCTCGTCGTTTTCATTCAAACTTAACATCCAATAGGCAAATAACATACCTATTTTTAATCCGTTCCAAAAATAAGCACCGTTGATATATTCTTCCAGACGTTTGTAAATTTAATAATAAACAAATTTTTTACGAAAAAAAGTTTACTTCAATTTGCTTCAATTAATAACACTTGAAATGTTTTAAATATTTTTTTTTGTCACTTTAAATTTTTATTAACATTTCACGTTGTTTTTTGCATTTGTTTTGTTAATTAAATAATTTTTTTATTTATTTATATCCACAACTGTTTATTGTGGATAAATTTTATGATTTAATTGGGCAAAATTTAAGTATGTTTAGACACAATTAATTTTCACACTTCACTTTGATAAAAAAAAAAAAAAAAAAAAAAAAAAAAAAAAAAAAAAAAAAAAAAAAAAAAAAAAAAAAAAAAAAAAAAAAAAAAAAAAAAAAAAAAAAATGAAAATATAAACAATTTAAAGCAAACTATGTCGTGTAATGGCGTCAAAAAGCAAGCTAACAACGTTATATTCACATTGAAAAATTATTTTATACTTCGTACAAGCTGAACAGGCCATGTACAATACAAAACCAGCTCTTTCGAGAGGTTTTCCCCTCTTCTTTTTCAATATATAAAATATAATCGTAGAAGGAGAGCCGAGTAATATAAAAAAAATATATAAAAAATTGCCTCTCTTGTCGTGTCCCAGGAAGGCCGTATTGTAAAAAGGCCACCAGCCGTGATGAAATAATAAATTTAAACAAAAATAACACTATTTTTATATCTACAAATAATTACACTAAAAAAAAAAACAAAAAAACCAAATTAATTTATCATCAAAATTGAATGAGATAGAAAAAAAAAATCGAAATACTCCAAAATAAATTCGAAATAAAAATCAAAAACTCACAAAATTATAGAAATTTTTTCCTCAATTTTTCTATAATTATTCTTCTCTTTTTTTTTTGCTCACTTTTAAATTGTTTTTAATTACAACTTTTCAAAATTTTGATTATAAAAATTCAATGTTTTCGGCCCTATGGCCGCAGATGGATTTTACAAAGGGCTAAAATTTTTTACTAGGCACGAACCACCCCTTGAGATGTTTAATGCGCTTCCCTATGACGCAGGCCACGTACACCCTTAACCGATCGATTACAAAGGGGATGAAATATATTAAATTCACAAAATTTTATCATGTAATGCTTTTGCGCATTTTGGAAAAAATAAAAATATATAAATTTAAATTTTTTATTGTTTTATTTTGCAATCATTGATGACAGAATAAAAAAGGAATAAAATAATTAACAAATGAGGTCATATTATGAATCGAAAACGTGATCAAGTCAACTTTGGTCTTGTGCATAGTCCATTTAGTTTTTAATTTGCTTTTATTATTTTAAAACTATCAACAATTGATTCTTCGAATTCTTAGACAAGCAGAAAAATATACAAACTTTTTTTTCTCTTTTTCATTGTGAAAACCAATGCATAAGTCATGAAGTTTAATAATATTGTTTATTTTATTTTAATAAATATGACTTGTCATTAAAACAAATAAGGAAATATTTTTTAATTATAAAAACAATAAATGATAAAGGGTTAAATGTAAATATCAAAATATCAATTGAAACTTACGTGTATATTTCAGTCTTGTTTTTGTCTTATCAATTATGATTATTGGCAATGTCAATGTGCTGTTAATTTAGTTTAAACAATGATAATGCCATTGGTTTTTGTAAACAATAAAATGTTGATGTATCAAAATTTTATTTGTTGATATAGACCCGTTGAAAAAGACTGATTCAGAAAGTTGAAAATAACCGCTAAGAGTTGGTCAGCTTTATTTCCACATGGGCGATTATCAGTTATTTATTTTTTACAAAACTTGGTGGGAGTTTTTGTCGGTTGATAAAAAACATATACTATCAGTTTTTCACCCACATAATATGTCAAACTTTATCTATTCCTAAAAGATAACAAAACAAATAAACAAAAAAGTTCTTTTTCGTTGACAAAAAAAAATATAAATTTAACTTTTTTCATCATCGCTGACTAATATAATTTTGTTGTTTTATTTTTGAAGCTTTTTTTGGGAAATTTTAACGACTCACAATATAATAAAATATAAAAAAAAAATATTCGGGATTTTTTTTTAAATAAAAAACAACTTTTATTCTATCAGCTGATGTATTTTTTTTTTATTTTTTTTTCCAGTAAATTTGCAATCAACATTGAACAGTGTTATATACAGTTATTATTTATTTATTTTATTTTTTTTTTTGTATTAAAACTTGTTGATAAACAAGTTAACAATCAACATTGAACGAGGAAAATAAAAATTTAATAAATTAAAAATTATCATTGCAAAAAAATTAAATTAATCAAAAATACTAAGGCTCGGTTTATTTTTGTTTTTCCTTTTGTCAAATTTAAATTATTATTATTTTAATTTGATATATTTATTTATAAATAATATAATTATTGGGCTCTTGGGATAACGAAAAAAAATATATATTTATTTATCAGGTAAATGATTGTTAGTTATGCTTGAAAATACTTGATGAATTGTTGTTTTATTTTAAATCTAAACACAAGAATAAATTCCATGAATTATTAATTCTTTGGTGATACCTAAGGCCATATTGTTCTCTTTAAAATCACACACTAAGTGAATTGATTAAAAGTTTTCTATATTTTCATTTGAAATAAATATTAAGAGTAATTTTTTTTAAATAATTTTCATTGAATTAATGAGGATTTTAAATTTGTTTTACCTATAATTTTTGTAATTAAGCAAGAAATGTGCGAACAGTTGCAAGAATTTCTTGACGACACATTGGACAATCAGCAAGTGATGGTGCACAATGTACACAAGTTGATAAATGTCCACACGGTAAAAAAGCAACTGATATTTCTCTGTCCATGCAAATTTTACAGAGTCTAGCTTCTTTTAATCTTCTATTTTCTTCTTCTAATGAAACTAAATAATTAAAAATTTAAATTAATAATTAATAATTAAATTAATTAATTTAAAATTCAACTTACGTGAACCATCTGTTATTCCATTTTTTTTTTCAAGTCTTTTGTCTTTATTTAAATGTTCAGGTTCATCTTTTTTTTCTCCATCATTATTGCTTTTTCTCTGAGTATTATTATCATAAAAATTTGAATTATTACTTGTCCCCTGTACATTAACAACTTGGCTCATTAAATTTGCAAGATCCAATGATGAAGTTTCCGTAAGGCTATCCATTCTAATAAATAAATAAATAAATATTTATAAGTTTTATTTTAAAACGAATAACATTAATTATAATTTAATCAATTTTTATAGAATAAATTAATGATAAAACAAACCCATTGCTTTCTTCGGCAAGTTGTATATGCCTGACATGTTCCATCAATTGATTTGCATTTGTATACGGACTTCCCACAGTTTCTAATCTCTGTCTCAATGCCATTTTAACACTACCCACTGTCCAACCAATTTGTAATGCAGCCTGAAATGGGATCAATTAAATTAGCCTTTCAATCAATCGATTGATATATATTATTAATAATAATAATGTTTATCCATTTATGTATTTATTTTAAAAAATGACAAAAATCTAAATATAAATATGATCTAAGAATCATTTATAATAAACATATTTGGTAAGGTAATAAATCTTACCAAAGCAGGTTCTGAATGTAATAACTGTTCAACATCAGCATCAGTAACTTCACGATTTCTTATTGTTGAATTTGTCATTTGTTGTTGTTGTTGTTGTTGTTGTTGTTGTGATGATGATGATGCCGATGTTGTTGTTGTTGTTGTTGTTGATGTTGGTGCTGAGCCAGGTATATCCTCACCATCTTCAGGAACACCAATGAATATTAATGGATCTAAAGGTGGCCGGTTATCAATACAATGATTTATAAATTCTTGTCCTCTAACCATTCCAACAAATGGACATGTGCTAAACCATCTTGCGTGTTCCGTCCATGGATCATCATCAACTTCCCAATTATGAAGACCACCATCACAATGAAAACATCTTACTTGATCACCCGATCCTTTTAACAATATTAAATTAATTATATTAAATATTTATAATTTCATTGAAAATAAACAAGAGATGACATACCAACATAATAAAATCCAGCAATTGCCAACATTTCTGGTGTTTGTCGTAAATTTTCTGGCCATTTTTGGAATGTACGTAGTCTACCTTCATAAGTTGAATGTTTTGGTTGTTTTGGTGCTGTATGTCGTTGTATACCCAATTTACTAAGATCAGAATTTGTGCTAGATAATAATTTAACATTACCCAGTAATTCTTCTTTTTCTGTTGTAAGAGCTGAAGGAAAAAAAAAAATAAATAATTTTATTGATAAAAAAAATTGAAACTATTACGTTTTTATTATGCAAATATTCTCTTTTTGCAAATAACAAAATAATTTTAATATTATTTTTTATGTTAATAATTTTAACTAATTGATTAAATTTATAATGTAAAATAAAAACCTGATCCCATTAATAATAATTGATAATAAAAATTAATTAATATTTAAAACTGAGTGGCAAAATGAGCGTACAATTTGACTATGAAAAAAGACTGCCAACAAAAAATTTTATATTTAGATTATTACTATATGTATATAGTAATATTATAATAATTTTAAATATCAAGTTGTTTAAATATTTTTATTTTTACAAGGTTATTATTCAAGATCAAATAATCAGCTTAAAAATATACTTGAATGATTTTTTTTTTTTTTTTCTTGTAAATTAAATAAGTGATATAATAATTACCTGAGCTTGATTCTTGATGTGAATAAAAATCACAATCTGGAAATATTGATCTGTGTTTATCATCAGGATTATCACCTGGTTCCCATTTTGTTAATATTCCACCACAAAATGCACACTCGACCTTCAATTTAACAAATTAAATTAACAAAATTAATATACTCAAGGACAATTAAATAATTTATGATAATTTTTATATAAATTACCATATTTTCATGCTGAAGATAATAAAAACCAGCACGAGCAAGATGTTCTGGTGTAACTGATGATGTAGTTGGCCATCGATCAAATGATCTGAGTCTTTGTGAAAAATTACCAAATTCAATTCTTGGATTTTGACTGTGTACAACACCTGGTGATCTTCTTGGTCTTAATAATGTTTGACTAACTGCACCATTTGATAATAAATTTGTTGAAGATGTTGTTGTTGTTGTTGTTGATGATGATGATGATGATGATGATGGTGGATTTGTATTGTCAATCAATGGTATATTGCATGTGTTATTTGAATTCAATACAAATGGACAATTTGGCTGTGATTGTCTGTGTCTAATCATTACCTGATCACCATAATTCCAATCTGATATTATTGTACCACATAGAAAACATTGTACATTCATTCCATTGCCAGTATAATAAAATCCACCTCTTGCTATTCTTGATGGATTTACAGGAGCATTTTCTGGCCATTCTGTAAATGTTCTTAATCGATTCTCCTCGATATTCATGTTTATTATTTAACAACAAAATATAATTAATAATACTTATTGTTGAATTGTATTGATCAATTTTTATATTGATCTTTTTATTTTTGTACTCTAGACTAGCATTAAATATTCATCTTTATATTATTTTTTCTACATCAACTCATTCATTTGCAATGAATTTATTACATTTATTTATTTATACCTACATATAGCTATTTGTTTATATATATTTTGGAATGATTTACTATCACTTTTGTTGAACTTTATTTATATTTATTAAAATAATAATAAAGATTTTCTTGTTTATTTATTTTCTTTTTATAGAAATGTAAACAAAGATGGATCATATGTCAAATCAGGGTTATGATATGACACTGTATTTGACACAATTCTAATTCATACATTTTGAAATTAGAAAATAAAACAACAATGATTCATTCAATTGTTGTTTTATGGCTTTTTTAATTTTCTAACAATTGTTTGTTGTTTTTTAGTTTAATTTTGTTTTGATCACTATTTTTTACTTGTCAAATATTTTAGAGCCTTATGACCCTGATATAAACAGTTGGTGCACACATACACAATATTGTGTAATATTATTATTTGTTCTATTATTATGTCAAATAGAATAAAAAAAAAAAAAAAAAAAAAAAAACAGAAAAGTCTCGTTTTATCTATATTTAATTTTTACTGTCAAATTATTTTGATTTAATTATTAATTTGGGTATTTTCATGAAGATGTTATTTATATTTTATTAGAACTTAAATGTCATTTTGTTAAATAAATGTTCTAATCTAATGGGGGGAAAAAAAAAAAAAACATTGCGCAGCCATTTTTTTTCTAAAAAACTGTCAGATTTTCAATTAAAGTTTTACAGTTAATTTTAATATCAGTTAATCAATGTCATTGAGATATTTTGAATTATTAATTAATTAACATTTTATTATGTTAAAAAGCATTATAATGGATTGTTAAATAAGAGAAAAAAAGGTTTTTTTTTAATTTTTTACAATAGAAAATGGACGCTTATCAAAACACCTGATCAAAAAAATAAATAAATACATCATCTAGCTTTACCTGTAATTCATCAATTAACCTGAAAATTTGTTGACAAACATTAAAAACATAAAACTTTGTAAAGTTTATTTATTTATTAATTTATTTAATTAAAAAAAGCAAAATGTCATTAATTGAATTTGAAAGTTCAAGAGTTAAAGAAGCTGAACGTGAAAATCTCAGAAGAGCTCGTGAAAAAATATTAGCTGAGGTAAAATTATTGATTAGAAATATAATTTTATTTCTTTCTATTAATAAGTAATTTTTTTAATGATAATATAGGCTGAAGAAAAATATAAAATAAAAGAAGCTAAAGCTGAAAGATCTAGGCAAAGAGGTGATGACAAATGGATGTTGCCATCAGTTGAAGAAAAATTATCATCTGATAAATCAAAGAAAAAGAAAAAGAAAGATAAGAAGAAGAAAAAAACAAAAAAAAGAAAACGTAAAAGAAGTACATCAAGTTCATCAAGTGATGTAAGTAAAAAATATTACAAGTAACTCCTTTAAATAAATAAATAATCGATTGGTTTTTTTTTGTTTTAGAGTTCATCAGAGGATGAAAAGGAAGAATGGGTTGAAAAATCATCGAGTAAAGAACCAAGTAAACCACTGGAGAGAGAAGAATGGATGAATTTATCTAGTGCATTTGCTTGTTCATCAAGAGAAAAAAAACCAAAAAAAATTGATGAAAAAAAAGATACAAGTATTTTAGATAATCCAGGATATAATGTACGTGAATTAAATCCTCATAGGAAAAATGGTGCAACTGGTTTACCTGAAGAAGCAATAAAAAAACCAGCTAAACCAATTATGGATCCAGCTTGGTTAAAAAAAAGTCTTCAACGTGCTCAAGAACAAGCAATTGAAGAGGGAAAATCACTTGAAGAAATTGCTGAAGCAAGATGGGGTTCTCTGGATAAAATAAAATCAATGATTGAACAAGCTGAAATAAATTCAACAAGTTCATCAAATGATTATTCGTCTAGAAAAAATTATGATTATGACAAAAGAAAAAGAAGAAATAGATCAAGATCTAGAAGTCGTGATCGTTCAAGACAAAATTATCACAATGATTATAAACATTCTGACTTTAATAGTGAAAAAAAATTATCATTCAAAAAACCAAATGATAATAATAATGATAGTTCAAGTTATTATTCAAAATCTTTTTCATCTTCATCGAAAAAAAATTGGCAAAAGCCTAAACCAGCTGGCAATCAAAAGATCGAAGAATTTCCAAAAACTTCATATGAAAATATAAAAAAAACAAAAGACAAACGTTCATCCTCATCATCATCATCATCATCAGAATCAGAAAAAGAAAAAGAAAAAGAAAAAGAAAAGGAAAAAGAACCAACAAAATTAGATGACAATAAAATTTTATCTGAAGATGAATTGAATAAACTTGGTGCTGCTGTAATAAAAGCCGAGCTCCGTGGTGATGAAAAACTTGCAATGGAATTAAAAGAAAAGCTAGATAATGCACGTGAATTAAAATTGAAAAATCCACAAATGGCTGTAACGAAAAAAGTAGATAATAAAACAGAAGAAAATGTTATTTTAACAATAACTGATGCTAAAGGAATGACAAGACCACTTGAACAACGTTCACAATACCAAGAGCCACAAGGTGGTCGTAGAAAAACTAAAAAAGTATCAACACATGAATCTGGTGAACGAGTACGTCATTATGCTGATGATGACAAATATAATCTTAAAGAATTATTTGTAAAAGAAGGTGAATCATCATCAAATAATGATGAAGCTGTGTTTGTTAAAATGGCATCAAAAAATATGGATATGGATGAATTATTTGAGTCAAATATAACAAAAGAAAGTAATGATTCTAAAAATGATTTACGTGATAAAATGAGAGCCATTAATGAGCATAAAAAAATTGAAAAAAGTTTAGATAATTGTCATTTATGTTTTGACAGTAAGAAAATGCTTAAACATTTAATTGTTGCAATGGGAAGTAAAATGTATGTTAGTTTACCATCACATGTGTCATTGACATCTGGACATTGTATTATATCACCAATACATCATGTGTCATGTCAAACACAACTTGATGAAGATTTTTATGATGAATTAAAATTATTTAAAACATCATTGACTAAAATGTTTACCGATAACAATGAATGTCCAGTATTTTTTGAAATATCAATGGGATTAAAACGTTTTCCACATATGCAAATGATTTGTGTATCATTGCCAGAAGATGTTGGATCAATGGCACCAATGTATTTTAAAAAAGCTCTATTAGAATGTGAAACAGAATGGTCAGTAAATAAAAAAGTTGTTGATTTAAGTAAAAAAGATATCAGATCATCAATTCCAAAAGGTTTACCATATTTTATGGTTGATTTTGGTAATTATGGTGGTTTTGCTCATGTCATTGAGGATGAAATGTTATTTCCAATTAATTTTGCACAAGAAATTATTGGTGGTATGATGGATCTTGATTCGGATATGTGGAGACGACCAAAACGACAAACATTTGATCAACAAAGAAAAAAAGTCATTGAATTTGGTGAAAAATGGAAAAAATATGATTTTACTTCAACGTAATGTAATTTGTACAACAAAAGGTATGAAAATTGTTTTATTATTATTAACAATTTAATAATATTTAAATGATTTTTTTATTTTTTTTTTTTTTAAATATCCAAACAATAAATATTTCTATTATTGATTTAAGAGTGTGGTTTTTTTTTATTTACTTAAAAAGTATTTTAAACATTTTAAAATTTAAAAACAGTTGTATGTTTTATCTGAGTATTTTTTAAAAAAACTGAACAAACTTTTGAGTATTTTTTTGAGAGATGATATTTACATCAACCTGTTTGGTATAGTTTACTGGAAGGTGTTTGCAGGTGTTTGAATAGATGTAAATAATACTGACCTATATATTGCAAAAATTTCATCTGGCAGCATCCACAAATGGCGTCACACTAAGCCAAGCTTCCCAAAAAAATAAAAAAATAAAATATACACATAGATTAGTCCAAAGCCAGTCCAAAGTTTGGTCCAAGTTTAATAATAATACAACAAAATTTCTTAATCTCCTCAATATATTATCAAATCCTCAAATGTAAATTACAACAAAAAACAAAACAAATTATAATTAGTTAGTTAATTAATTTATGTTGTTTTATTATTTTTAAAAATGATAAATTTAAAGTTTCTTAATTAAACAGTGATGATTAATTTAATAATCCATTAGTTGTTTATAATTTGGTTGTGAAATGTTTTTCAGTTAATTGAAAGACAAGTTAATATTAATTATGAAAATTTGGTGGTGTTCATGGGCAATTGCCCATCATCCATATGTCATATTAACATCAGTGTTTATATTCTCATCAACATGTCTTATTTTACCATTTGTAACAACAAATTTTCCTGATTTTTCATCTCCCCAATTGGTACGTTAATTGTCACAAAATATTTATACAAAAATTTAATTAAATATTCAATATCAATAGGGTTTTGAAGCACGTGGAACAGATTTAGCTGGACGAATAATATCTTGGGATAATTTAATGCTAGCAACTGGTGCTAAAGGTGATCTAACCGACAATCCAATTGAATATTATAATTATCTTGTTGAATCAACAAGCCAAAATACAACAGAACCATTTAATTTGACTAAAAAAATACCAGGTATTATTCGTAAAAAGCCTAAGAATAAAAGAAAACTAAATAAACATACAACAACAACAACATCAACAACGACAACAGTAACATCAATCATAATGAATAATTATGATGATGATGATGATGATGATGATAACGATGAAGTTGACAACAACAACAATAATGATGATGATGATAATGATGATGAAAAAACAAATAACATTGAAAATAGTGATCAATGGGAAGAGTTAATAAAATTAAATAACAAAAATACAATTGTAAATATAAATGAGCATAAAAAAAATCATCTAGATGATGTATATTTTTGTAATTCACCAAATAGTAATTATGCCAGAGTTGTCATTGGTACAGACAATAATGATAAAAATTTATGGTCATTAGAGGGTGTATTGGCACAGTGTCATATTGATGCAATGTTACGTAAAAATAAATACTTTACATTAAATTGTGAAAGAAAATTAAATCACCAAGATAATGATAATAAATGTTGCAACAGTTGGTCACCAGCAAATTATGTTGCATTTTTATCAAATCGTACATCGTGTCTTGGTGTAACTGATACGGATTTATTAAAAGTTGAAGAATTATTAAAACGTTGTTCATATTATTATCGTAATAATCATTTAACATCAGATTGTGCTGAAGATTTAAATTGTCGTAAACAAGTACCACCAGAATGTTGGACACACAATGCACCATATAATTTATTACATTATTTACTTGATACAAATTTTATATCACGTAATACACAAATAAATACATCAAATTCAACATTAAAATATGCTATGATTATATTACCAATAGCAGCAAGCTCAAAAACACTTGATTTTTATAATAACATTGATGACAATGCTGATTTATCATATGGTAATATTAAAGTATTAGCCATGGAATTTGGATTAAAAAGTACATTGTTTGATCGTTTACTGATTGCCGATTCATTTTTATTGATATTTGGTTTTTTATTTGTAACAATTTGCATATGGATATACACTGGCTCAATAATATTAACAATATCAACAATAATGGCTGTTATATTTAGTCTTGGTATTTCATATTGTGTTTATACAATTATTCTTGATATTAAATTTTTTCCATTTATGAATCTTCTTGCTGTTGTTGTTGCTGTTGGCATTGGATCAGATGATGCATTTATATTTTGTAAAGTATGGGAAATACAAAAAAAAAAATACATAAAAAATAACAACAATAGCATTGGCTTAACACGTCTTGTACAAGAAACATTGAAGCATGCTGTACCATCAATGCTTGTAACATCATTAACAACAGCTGTTGCATTTTTTGCATCAATTGTTAGTAATGTTACCGCAATTAATTGTTTTAGTTTATTTTCTGGTATGACTGTTATTGCTAATTTTTTTTTAATGATAACATGGCTACCAGCAAGTATTGTTGTTGCTGAAAAATTAAAATTTAATTTATTATCACCAGCAAATATTATTGTTAGAAAATTTATAAAACCAAATAAATTATTAATTGAAAAATCATCAATATATTTTGGTAAAATATTGAGTAATATTGTTGTTAAATTACGATGGTTATGGTTATTGTTATTTGGAATAACAACAATATTATTTGGTTTTATTGTATTTAAATATCCTGGTTTACGTTTACCTGATACTCAAAATTTTCAATATTTTGATAAAAATCATAAATTTGAAAAATATGATTTACAATATGGAAAAAAATTTTTTTTTGAAAAAATTGAATTTGGTAATGATGGTCCATTGTTACCATTACGTTTTGTATGGGGTATTAAGCCAATTGATAATGGATATTTTTTAGATCCATCATCAAGAGGAACAATTGAATATGATCCAACATTTGACATAACAAATAAAAAATCACAAATGTGGTTACAACAATTTTGTCAAAATTTAAGAGCACAACCATTTTATCATGACACATTGGGTTTATTAATACCAAATTGTTTTATTGAATCATTTCGTACATGGATGAAACGTAGATGTGAAAATATTATGGATCCAAATTCAACACATGCACCATGTTGTGAATCAAGTAGTTATCCATATTCACCATCTGTATTTCGTAAATGTGTTGCTGAAGCATCACTTGATCTTTATAGAACACCAATTGATCTATGGAAACGTAATGGTGTATATGGTGGTATTAAATATCTTAAACAATCGCCAATTATTAATAATACAACAAACACATCTCATCCAACAATGCCATTACCAAAAATAATGGCATTAATTGTTGAATATGATAGTAATTATTCAATGACATTGTCATTCACTGAAATGAATCAATTTTATAATCAAGTTGAAAAATGGATGAATCAACAATTACGTACAGCACCAAGTGGTATGAAAAATGGTTGGTTTATTAGTCCTCTCGATTTTTATGAGCTACAAAAAACTCTTTATCAAGGTACAATATATGCATTTGTTATGTCAATGATATTGGCATTTATTGTATTAACACTTGTAACACTTAATTTATTAGTTAGTTTTTATGCAATATTATCAATTGGTGGTGCAATACTTGTGACTGTTGGTACACTTGTTTTACTTGGTTGGCGTTTAAATGTACTTGAAAGTGTTGTTGTATCAACAGCAATTGGTCTTGCTGTTGATTTTAGTTTACATTATGGTGTTGCATATCGCGTTTGTCATAGTAAATGTAAAATAAAACGTGTTAAATTATCATTGGGACAAATGGGTGGACCAACATTAATGGCAGCAATAACTAGTGGTGTTTCTGGTGCACTTATGTTACCATCACAAGTATTACCATACATACAAATTGCAATATTTATGATACTTGTTATGGCTATAAGTTGGCTGTATGCAACATTTTTTTTTTGTCCATTATTATCAGTTATTGGTCCATCATCAAAATTTGCACAATTTCATTATCCAAATATACAAAATATATGTCATTGTTTTAATATTAAATGGGGCAATGGTGGTGTTGTTCATGATAATGAAGATGACGATGATGATGATAATAATAATAATCATCACAATGAAGATGATGATGATGATGTAGATGATAATGATGATGACGAAGATGATAATGGTGATGGTTGTAGTATTAGTAATAAAATTAGCTGGAGAAAAGGTAATGGACGTAATATGTTTTCTGAATCAACATTGAGTACATCAAGTACTGCTTGTCAAATGCCCTGTACTGATATTGATATACTTGGAACGAATAATAGACTCATTGAATCAATACCACCATCACCAAGCTCACCATTAATATATATTGAAAAAAACCAGACTGACAACACAAATAATCGACGTAAATGAAATCAATTTTTCATGAAAAAAAAAAAAAAAAAAACAGAAAACAAATTTAAATCTCAACAATATTGACAATGACGATGTAATATAAATTTTGTTAAAGATAATTAATTAATTATACATTATTTTTTTTAATTAGTACTTAAATATCTTAATTTTTAATTTTTTATATAAACAAATTTTTTTATTTAAATAATCCATTGAAAAATGTGCCAATTTAATGTCCTTAAATTTTTTTTTAAATGCAGTTTTTGTTGAAGATAATTCAATTGTTAATTAAATGATATTAATATTAATAATAAATACTATATCGACGCGGAAATGGCTGTAATTTGATGTTAAAAAAATTAACAAATTATATTGAAATTTATTCTCGTTAGAATTAATTATGTGGCAACTTGTATTGTGTATTTACAGACTGATATAAAATAAATAATTAATAATAATTACTCAATTGTAATAACCATATTATTAAATTATATTTTGCACTTGAATCTCGTTGCATTTTGAAAAATTGAATATTATTGCGATAATCAATCAAATTGCTCAACGGGAGGCTTCATTTCTCCTCTTTATAAATAAAAAAATAGGATGGGAAGAACAAAATCACATCATTTTTTTTTTTTTTTGAATAAATACTCATTTATTTTTGTTGATAAATTAAATTAAAATATAAATGTTCAACATTATTATCTTTTTTTTTATATAACATCATTCCTTCATTAACAAATTAGCACAATTTTATTGCAGCAATATTCGATGAATTTGTTAATTATTAACATATGAATTATCATGACTCTATTTATTCATATTATACACCTAAAAAGGTCATCTTGTCATTGTTTAATTCGTCATAAACTAACTAATATTTATTATTTTCTAGTCTAATTGTTATTTATAATTTATACTATACGACGACGTTTAACATCTAATGGAATTGTTGGATTGGATAATTGTCGTTTTGTCATTTGATTGTTTATAAATTTTGGTAATGGAAGTGGTTTGTGAACAGTTAATTTACGAAGACGATCTGATTCTTCTTTAAGACGCTTTTGTTCTTCTTTTATTTTATTTATTTTACATTGTTCACGTTCAAGTTCTCTTTGACGTGCTTGTACTTCAAGTAATTGTCTTTGTTTTGCACGTTTTGCTGTTAGCAGATTCGGAGATTTTGGCTTTGTTGTTGAACTTTTTTGACGTCCAATTGGTCGTTGATTTTTTTGCTGCAATAAATTTAAATAGTTAAAATAATATGAAAATTTAAATTTTAAAATATTTTAATTACCTGAATAGAAGTGAGAATAGTTTGAGTATTTTTATTAATTTTTACTGGAATTTTTGGTGTTAAAAATTCATTTTTAATTGTTGGTGTTGGAATTTTAGATAAATTTGTTGATTTTCTCATTTCTATATTATCTTTTGCAACTGATACACGAATTTTATTAGTAGGATTAACACTTGGCACTGGTTTTTCAATTTTTGCATTGATTTTTGAAGCAATAACATATGATTTTTGTCTTGGACCAGCTTTTGGTTGATCCAATGGTCGATTTTCTTTGCTCGAATTATCATCTTTAGCTTGGCCATTCAATGGCTTGTCTGTATTATTTTTATTATTAATTGTATTTGTAACTTTTGGTATTTTTACTAGTGGAGGTCTTGGCTTCATTTTTGGTGCTGGTCTTGCTTTAAATATTGGTCGTTGTTCTTTTTCCATTGCTGCCTGTAAAATATATATCATAGTTTTTTTTAAAAACAAAATTAAATTTATAAAAATATTATATTCATAAAGAAAGTACCTTGAAAGCTTCTCTTGCTTGTTTACGTTGATGTTTTGATACTTCACGTGATTCAAAACTAAATGGAGATGGAATAGTTGATAGCCTTCTTTGACAACTACTAGTCTCATTTTTTTTCATCATCATGGGTCCCTAAATTAATATATAAAATTATATTATTTATAGCTTTTATGTTTTTAAAATAAATTAAATATTTACCAAAGAGTGCCTGGTACGATCAATGACAGTTGTGTTCATAGAAGAATCATCAGTAAACATTGTCTCGTTGGCTATTTCATTGTCAATCATTGAAATTGAACAAGCACTTAGTGAACTATAAAAACAAAATATAATAATTAAAATAATTTAAACAAATTATCATACAAAAATTATAAAACATACTCAGTTAAATTAATCAAGTCTTCATTTGTTGGAAGTACCATTTCTTCTTTTTTCAGTGGTGAAGGATTATCTGATTCTTCTTTCAAATCTACAAACAGATAAATTCATATTGTAGCTTCGTTTTATTTGATTAATAGTATTAAAAATTATTGATTCAACTTACCGAAAAATTTATCAGGCATTATTTCTGGTGATGGTTTATCAAAATCAAAGTAGCCAGGACTTTCAATGTCATCCCATGTATTAGCACAATCATCATCATCTTTATATTCCAACAAAGTTTTGCCAAAAAGTGGTTGACCTTTGTCATCTTCAAACCATCTTTTACGTGATGATTTTTCATTGAGTTTTAATGAAAGTGGAGTACTCGATGTGAGTCTATGAAAAGCCATTTTACTTTTGCTTTTTATACAAATAAATTTAATAAATATATTTTAACACAATGTGAAACACACAGCAGCCAAAATGATACTAAATTTTCTTTTGTGTTTGATAAATCACACTGAATCACACACACACGCTATGTGTATATTTTTTTTTTTTCTTCACCAAATAATGTAAATATAAACTTGAGCCAACAACAACAACAGCCGGTAACAGTTTGTTTACAAATAAAATTACAATCAACATGTGACTTCATTGATTCCATGGATACAACAATCAAAACAATGAAATTTATATATTTAAACGTGTCAAATAGAATAAATATAAAGTAACATAAGTAAGTAGCTGCTATATCTTTTTGATAATTAAATTTTAAAAAAATAATAATAATTTTTTAGGTAAATAATTTATTTAAATAAAAAACAAAAAAAAATGGAAAGACCAATAACATCAAGATTAAGTATGGATCACTGGTTGGATGCAATATGGGAACCTGGTGCAAAAATAAATGCACTACCAGGTGCACTGGATATGATTGATGTTACTGGTGATGGTGAGGCAAGATTAATTGTCGGTGATTTGGGAACAGAGCCACTTGTTACAGCTAAATTAAAAGTATTCAAAGGTGGTGATAAAATAACTGAACACAGTATGCTAGAACCACCATGTGGTGTTGTATCTTTTTATTGTGAAAATAATGAACAAAAATCAGCAGCTGTTGCTGTTGCTGCTGGTAATTGTGTATTTATCTACAAAAATATGAGGCCACATTTTAAATACTGTTTGCCATATTTAGATTGTCATTCAAAAGAACGAGAGGTAAATAAATAAATGACCAATAAATTTAATAATAAATTATTATTATTTTTAATTTTAGATTTGGTACAATGCTGGAATAGATATTGATTTAAATATAACAACACTTTACATTGAATTAGAGTCCCTGTATAAAGAACTTGGAGCTGCATTTATATCACCAAGAACATTAAAATTTTTATCAATAATGGATGATCATCATAGAGTTGAATTTACAAATAAATATAAAAATGATCCACTAACTCGTATAAATGCAATATCAACAATATCAACAATAAGAAAAGATTCATGGAATGATCCAGCATCAAGTTGTATATTAATTGGTACTGAATCTGGTGAATTGATTGTTCTTGATACAAGATCATTTTCAATGACAGACAGATGTTTTATTGGCTGGCCACCAGTTTCAATGACAAGTACTGGTCTATGGTCTGGTGATGGTAGAATATTTATTGTATCAAGAGACACAAGAATTGGATCAATCAAAAAAGGACAAAGTCAAATTAATTTATGGGAAAATTTGTTAGCACCAGCTGTTGCAATAACAGCATTATCATGTGATGGAGCTGCTATTGCTGCAATGGATGGTACTATTATTGGTTATTCAAATAATGGATTAAAGTTATGGAAAATTAAATTACCTGGTTTAGCACTTGATATGACAAGTTTACCTGTACAACAAAGTGGATTATTACTTCTTGCTGTTAGTGTACCACGTATTGGCTTACTTGTTTATGATGGACAACATCATGTTGATACAATATCAATGATGGATCCAGTATCAGCAATTAAATTTGGCAGAATGGGACAAGAAGAACGTGCAATGGCCATGATAACAATGTCGGGTGGTTTATCCGTTAAAATATTAAAACGTACTGCTAATTTTAGTTCACGTTCAATAAGTACAACAGCTATTAATGACACAAATACAACACGTTTTTCAGTACCTAAAAAAACACGTTTATTTGTTGAACAAACAATACGTGAACGTAGTGAGGCTAAACAAATTCATAGCTCATTTCAACAAGCTTTTTTAAGACTACGTTTAACAGTTGCTAAAAAAACTCAGCAAGTTTTGAAAAATAATAAAAATTCACAAGTCAATACAATTACTATGGAAAATAGTGTACTTGGTCTTGGTCCAACTTATATTTTACGTACAATTGTTACCAATGTAGCTGAAGAAACAACTGAATCATCATTATTTTTAGTATTTAAATCAATTGAATGTTACATTAATCCTCGAGTTGTTGATTTACCACTGCTACCAAGTGGTATACCTATTCCTGTTATGGTCAAGGCAACCCCAAAATCACAAGTCAATGAAAAAATACAAATATTACTTTGTAAAAAAAATCAAATACAACCAATTACAACAACTCATTTAATATTGCCAATTTCAGAAATTGATATTGAGGTTTAATTTGTTTGTATAAATAAATTTTATCTATTTTTAATGTTTAATTTTATTTTATTTATTTATCATGAAAATTTGTTTGTTTTTTCAGCATAAAAAAGAAATAATTATTTTAAAAAAAAAAAGGTAATTTTAAATTAAACTTTGAATTTTTTATATTTATTAATTATTAAGAAGTTGATTGAAAAAATTAGGAGGAAGTTTTTTCTTGTTTTTGAAGTTGAGCCCTGTAAAACAATTATTTTACATCAGTTATTTTGAAGAATGTGTTAGCTTTTTATATGGATTTTATAATCTGATATTTATTTACCTTAATTGCTGATTGAAGTCATCCTCGACATCATCATCATCCCAGTTGTCTTCCCATACACTGATATCTTCATTGTCCTCATCTTTTCCAGTCCAATCTAATGTATTTAACAAACAAAAAAGTTGAATATGATTATTCTAATTAGGAACAACAATTTGATTGTGTTATTTTTATAAATTAACTCAATTTTTAAATTGTTTTTTCACAAATAAATGTAAATGAATCAGCATATTAGAGGCTAGAGTTGGAAATAAATTTAAACATTAAAAAATGATAATTATATTAACCTTCAGCTGGAAATTCTTCAAATTCATCATCTTCCTCCAAATGACCAAGGTCAATTTTTGTTTTGTCACTTTTGCTGTCTGTCATTATTAATAATCTTGTAATTATTTGCAAAATTAATTTTTTTCTTTGACATTAACTGACAACACTAATAATTATAATAACAATATATATTTTTCACACACTCAAATCACATTTAGAGACATCTAGTTTTTGAATTTTACACTAAAACAATTGAGTCGACCGATGATAATAACGTACAAATTTAAATTTATTTTTTTAGCAGAAAAACAAATATTTTGTATTTTATAGCCCTTTGAATGCCCTACAAACGTAGGCCAACACTTTTTTTTTTTGGTATCCTAATTATTTAACGTTTTATGTGTCTCGAAAAATCAGCATAAAAAACCTTATAAATCGTTAAATAATTGGGATATAAAACATTTTTTAAAAAAGTGGTTCACATAATTGCCTATCTCATTGAATTTCCCTTAAAATACTCAATACAAGCGGCTACTTTTTTTATTAAATAAATTGAATTAAATTAAAATAAACAATAACTAAATACTGTAATGTTTGGCACATCAATATTTATGTTATAAAATCTTTGGTTTATTTAATTATTTTTATTTGATTTTCATTTACATAAATAATAATGTCATTATTTTAATATCATCATAAATGTTCCATTACATAAGTATACTAGTCAAAGTATAAACAAAAAAAAAAATACAACTTTTAGTATCATATTTACATTTATTATTTAATCATGCATTAAACAATTTAATATGGTCACGTGTGTTCATTGAAAGATTCATAGTTTTTGCTTCTAAAATAAGACTAGAGGTTTTTCCAAATTATAACAATTAAAATTAGGCATTCTGGTCGACTGCAAGTATTTAATTATTAACTATTTCAAAATTATAAAAAATTATACAGCATAAACATCATTAAATAGTCCTTTGTTTTTTAAATTGAAAAAAAAAAAACTTGAAAACCTTCAAGTTTTATGCAATTAAATTTGTGCGTTAATTAATTTCAATTTATTTATTTATGTTAATAATAATATTAAAAAAAAAGAAATAAATACTAAATTAAAAAGAAACTCAAATTTTTTATTTCACAAGTGATGAGTATAAGATAAAAAAAAACAATAAAAATAATTAATAATATCCAGAGTAATGATATCCAGGTCTTGGTGGATGATAAGCAGCCGGACTTACCGGATAATCTGAGGTGTATGGTGGTAATGGTGTAAGTGGAGTTAATGATGACGATGATGATGATGGTGATAACAATTTAGTATCAGTATTTTCATCAACAATATGAGATGTTGAACCAGGTGATTGTGGACTTGTTATAACTCTACTGATAATATTATTATTTCTAACTGGACTCAAGTCAACACTGTGTCTTACACCAGGTGTTAAATCGAGACTAACAACACGTAATACATCACTGCCTCCATGTGGATATGGAGGTGGTGAATAATTATTACTTGAACGACTTAAATCAACACTTTCACGTTCATTAATATTATCATAATGATGATGAGACGATGATGATGATGAGGATAATAGTCCTGGTTGTTGATAACGTGGACTTTGGCCATTAAATGAATGAAAACTTCTTGCTGACATATCAAGACCTTGTTCATTTGTCAATACAAATGACTCAAAATTTCTTTCTCTAAATTCTAAATCAAGTTGATCATATTTATATGACGTTGGTAAATCAATTTGTAATATTTTTTCTTTAACTGAAATACTAAGATTTTGTGCAACACTTTCAGTATGAGAATGATGATAACGTGATTTTGGAGTTGTTGATGGTGATTCTAAATCAACGTTTGACATATGAATATAAGTTGTTGTTGTTGTTGTTGATGACGATGATGGAGGTGGTGAGGATGATGTACGAGGTATATCATCATGATGTAAATACTGATCAATATTTTGTGTTCTTGTTGATGTTATATAATCAACACTACGATGAATATGATACTTAAAATGTGGATTTAATGGTGATAAATTTCTATTGTCTGGTGTTGGTACTGGTGACATTAAATCATCTTGTTGTTGTTGCTGTATATGAAAATCAATGTGGCTATCATCTGGTGATCTTGATGATGGTATTGGTGAGTTTAATTGATTTGTAATTGTATATATATTACTATCTCTATCATTATCATCAAGTATTGGACTTGACACAGCACCAATATCACGTTCAGCAGCGTCTAGGGCTGCTTCAACTAATAAACTTGCATTTGTACTTTCTGTTCTACGATAAATATTCATTGTTAATTTATTATCAATATTTTTTATTGCTATTGTTTCTTTTTTAACTGTATCATCAAATTCATATATATCTGTTGGTGATAATACAACTTGATGGCTTGACTCAGATAATTTTATTGATGGTGGATTAAATTCACCCATCCATTTTTTACTACCTTTACTTTGTAATCTAGGTGATGTATAAATTTCTTGTTGTTGTTGTTGTTGTTGTAATTGTTGATTTATTATCTCTTCTTCTCCAGATATTTCTTGAATCACTGAACCTTTACAATCATCATCATCATCATAATCATTTATATCTTTTTGTTGAGACATAACAACACCACCATTTTCTGATGTACAATCATCCATTAAGTTTCTTGAATTATCCTGTAATATATAAAAGAACTTTAATAAAATTTTATTATCTTAATTAAATAAATAAAGAAAAAAAATAGTAAAATATATCTACTTGAGAGGTTGATTGTTGTGGATTTGAGACATCATCGTGTTCATTTTCATTTTCATTTTCAATTTCAATTTCAATTTCAATTTCAACTTCATCTTCATTTTCAATTTCATTTTCATTTTCATTTTCATTTTCATTTTCATTTTCATTTTCATTTTCATTTTCATTTTCAATTTCATTTTCATTTTCAACTTCATTTTCATTTTCAATTTCATTTTCATTTTCATTGTTACTGTCATCATGTTGATCACCACTGTACGATTCTAATGTATATGCAACTGTTCTTTCAATTTTTGGCATCATATCTTCACTAAAACCATGTACTTTTTTATAATGAAATTGTAAACATTGTTTTGTTGTGAATGCTGCTTTACAACTTTTTTCTCGACATCTAAATAAATAAATAAATAAATAAATATATAGACACAAGTTGATGTATTATGAAACATAAAAAATAATATAAACTTACTTGAATGGCTTGACACCACTGTGTGTCAACATATGAATTTTTAAATTACTTTTATTTTGAAACATTTTTCCACATCTATCACATGTTGCTGCAGCAACAACATCTTTATGATGGACCTCTTTCGTATGTCTTTGTAATGCTGCTCTTGATCCTAATAATTTTAAACATGATTTACATTGAAATTCTTTAAGTACCTCTGACATATCACTGTGCATTCGTTTAATATGAATTTTTAATTTTTGTGGCTGACAGAATTTACGTCCACAAAAATCACACAATGGTCTTGTTCTTTGTGGATTTTTTGAACAGCCATATGTACGATGCATCTCCAAGTAATTTAAACGTAAAAAAAATTTTTTACAATACTGACATTGATATGCACCACGTCCAGCGTGTAATTCAGCAGCATGTTTCATAATATTGTCTTTACCAAGTACAGCAACACCACATACTTTACAATGATATTTACGTATCGTTAAACTGTAATTTATATCATGAAATATACAACAATGCAAACGATAATAGAATGTATGCAAAAAATTTATATTACAGCCACCACAATTTGTTTTGTCGGTTTTATTTTTACGTGTCCATACTGATAGCTTTGAATCAAGCCAATATTGCAGCTCCATGCCACATTTAATATCTTCAGTTGTTATAAAATATATATTATTATTTTTAACAACAACAGCAACATTTTGATCTGTTTTTTTTTCAGCTGGTCTCATGTAACGTAACCAGTTACTTTTTATTGGATTTGTTGTTGATATATATTCTATTTTATCACTTGTATTTATCTCCCAAATATGACGCATTGAATAATCATCTGGTATATCCATTTCTTTAACTGGTGTACCAATTAATGGGCCAAGTTTTGTAAATGATGGTATCAGCTCGTTGGCAAAAACACCAATACCATGATCGGTATTTTGTGTTAATTTTAATTCAAAACAATTTGGTAATGATTCACGTGAATACAAGGGTTTACTATTATCAATATTAATAATTTTATCTTCATTTTTTAGATTTTTTTTTTCAGCTTTATTTGCATCATCATCAAACTCAAATGTATCATCTTTGTTATCACTATTGTTATTTTCATAGCCTCGGGACATTGGATTTTCAGATGATATTGCTTTTTTAACATCTAAATTATTTTCATATTTTTTTAACCAATCATCAAATTTTATTGAATCATTTATTTCATTATTTGTTGATTCAAATGGACATGCATCTTGTGTATGATGTGTATTACAATTTTCACATAATTTTATATTAACTGCCAGTCTATGATTGTCTGAATCTGTTGTATCAATATTTTTATTTATCATTGTTGTATGATCTTTTGATAATTCATTGACTGTTTTTGATTCAGGTGGTATTATTCCATCATGTGGTGCTTTTCTATTATCATGATGTTTTTTATTTTTCAAAACTTTGTGTCTTTTTTTACGTTGTTTATAAATTAATTCACTATCACTATCATCATCATCATCATCACCTTCATCATCATCATTATAATCTTCATCATCTGTCCCAATTTTTTCAGGAGTTTTTATAATATTTCTATTACGTTTTCTTGTTATTCTTTTGTTATCTGTTTCTGTATTTATTGTATATTCTAAGGGGGATTCTTTATCACCATCAGCATCATTATTACCTGATAATTCATTACTTTTTAATGATGAAGTATGATTAGGCATTGATGCTAGTTTACTTGTTGTTAATTCATTTGATAATAATACAACTGGAAGGTTATCTGTTCCATGTTTTAATACAGATATTCATTGTCATTGTCATTGTCATTGTCATCATTGTCAGCATTAATTTGTAAGTTTTGACATATATTTTCTTTACTATTTATACCATCAAGCGGTATAATAATAATATCATCTTGAAATTTATTAGTTTGAATAACTGATTCATCAATTATCTCATGGCCTTCAATAGCATCATGGATCTCTATTATTTCAACTTCAGTATCAAATATGTCATCTGGTAATTTATCAGTTACCAAAGAATCTGTATTTGTTAAATTTTTACGTTTTTTACGTTTTTCTTTGTGATGTTTTGTTTTATTTTTATGTTTTATTTTTAATTTTTGTTTAACATCATCTTGATCATCTTTATCATCTTTATCAACATCATCATTATCATCATCATCATCATCATTAACAGCAACGTCGAATTTTTTTGCTATATCATCTGTATCATTTGTTACATTATCAATTGGCTTATCAATTCTAACTGACAACAATTGTTTTCTGGGACTTCGACGACGTGGTTCATCATAACTCTTTGGTAAATCTTCAATTGAATTTTTAGCCTCAACACTGTTTGTATTTTTCATGATAACAGGCGTTTGTTCTTGACTGAAAATAATAAATTACAAATTAAAATACATAAAAAACAATAATAATTAAATAAACAACAAACCTCATATTTTCATCAGCAAGATTAAGTAAATGAATGATAAAATCATCGTCATTTATATAATTCAATTTTTTTTTCAATAAAGACCATCTTTTAATATTTTTACTGCTAATATTTAAATTATTATTTTTTATATTATTTAACGATTTTTTATTATCATCAATTTGATGTCTCCTCGTTGTCCCGGTATTCTTAACATTCTTTACACTTTTTTTCGGCATTACAGTGACATTTTATTCACACAACAATTAGTCTGTTTTTTTTTTTTTTTTTTTTTATTTTTTATTTATTTTTCAATTTGTTTGTTTTTTTTTTTTTTTTTGTAAATTAATTATAAAACAATAATTATTGTTTATCAGCTAGATATTATTGTGATAATAAAAGGAGAATATCTGTTTTATTTATGCACTTGCGCTCTGATTACAAACAAAAAATTAAAACACCCAACACTTCTTGTCTCAACAAACGACCCCTGTCAACTTGACTTTCATCATATTGATCAATTTTAATAATGACATTGTAGCTATTTACTTAATTTAATGTAATTTTTGTTTTATATAAATTATTTTGTGAATTGTTTGGACTCAGAGACACTTTTTATCAATTGTCGATTTGTCATCGGCTTTTAAGCTCTCTTTTTCTCTCTCTGTTGACAATGAAAACACATGAAATTGAAAAAAAACAACCAACAATTTTTTATAATAATAATAGCAAATAATAGTAGTAGTAAGTCTGTGTGTGTGTGTGTGTGTGTATACACAAAATTACACATTCGCATACTACGGAAAGATTGCGCAATTTTCATTTTCAAGTGGTGGCAGACCTGATGTTGTTGTTTTTTAAATTTGAATTATTTATTAAGTAAAAAAAAAAAAGAAATTATTATTTATATATTTTTTATTTAGTTTTTATTATAGATAATTAAATTATTTATCAACTTTTTTTTATTGTTTAATAATTTAATGGAAATTAATATCTTAAGGGCTTTTTTTTTAAAATGATTTGTTTTTTATTTTAATAATTATTTAATTTATGGAAGTAAATAAATAATTAAACAATAATAAATTTAATTTTAATTTATTTATTTATATACAAATTATTATAAATAATATTTACAGAAAAAAAATTGTTTAAATGTTTAAAATTACGTATTGCATTTTTCTTTGTTTTATTTTTCGAATAATTGACTTTAATTATTCTAAAATAAATTCTTTTTTTCTTCTTTTTCACATCATAATAGATTGAAATAATTCTCTTTTTTTTTTCTTAATTTAAAATTGCAATAAATATTTTTAAACATATCATTCTTCGTTAACAAAATCTCAATTTTTTAGCACACAATGAACGAGCATATACTTGTGCACATGGTGACATCATATTTGGATCATCAAAATATTCGTCATCATCATCATCATCAATAACAGAGCGTTTGATACCTCTGTATTTGTTAGCTTCTTCATGTTGTTTTTTTAATCTTTCATAATTATAAAAATTTATTTTTTCTACTCCATCATCTTCTGGTTTTTCTTCTCCTTCTAATTCTTGAATTCTAATAGCATAAAGTGATTTAACTTCATCCAATGATGAACGATCAAGTTCCATCAACATTCCTGTACGTCTTTGATCTAAAAAACAATTAAATTGTTGTTGATATCATTACAACTATCACAATTTATTGTTTAAAATTATTTACATAAAATAACAGATAAAAGCTTACGTTTGATTCCATGAATATGATCAAACATACTTCTAGAGCTTGAAAATGGAAGATCACAAGCATCACAACGAAAACTAAAATAAAAATAAAACAATATTAAAATAACATAATTTTTAATGAATTATTATTAATAATAAATAATAAATAAAAAATTAAATTTACTATTCAGTTGATGGAGTTGAAAATGGATCACTTTTTGTTGCTGCATCATCAACAGGAGGATTCCATGGTTGCAAAACATTTCTCGGTGGTGAAATATTCATTTTAAAAATTTCATCTTGAAGACGACGTACTGGTGTCTTGTCACAACGCACTGGTGTCTTATCATAACGTGCTGAATCCCAATTCATCTTACAAGCCTCAGGACTCATCAAACTTTGACTCTATAAAAATAATCAATAAACAATTAAACAATTGTTGGTTATGCAAATAGAATTAAACAAAAATATAAATCAACAATAACAACAATGCCAATTGTTTAATTTTTAAATAAAAAATTATAAAATATATTTCGTACAATAAAATGACAAATTTATATTTTCTATTTTGTTTAACAATAAATTAATAACAATTGAATTAATTAACAATAATTTATTGTTTAAAAACTCACCGGTGGAAATGTGGTTTGCAGGGCCATTGTAATATATTTATCAATTGACAATTACACTATAAACTATTTAACAATTAAATAAAAATAATTGTCATTGATATCAAAGACAATATTTATCAACAAATTATATATTTAATAAATAACAATGTAGCAAACAAATTAACTAACAATTTGTGAGCTGTGGGTCGAGTGGCATGGTGAAAGCGAATGACACCAGTCAACACACAGGTGTACGACATGAATATCAGGTGTATACATGTATAGTGTGTGTGTTCATGATGACGTCAATAACTATCAGCCAATCCAAGCCAATCGGTTAGTTGGCCATCTTGAAAAATAGTCAACAATTTTGATACGTTTCATGGAGAACGCTTCTGTCGTTTCCCTCTCATAACTTAAAACACGTGTTGACTATTTTTTTTTTTAACATTAAATAACACACAAACACATTGTTGACATAAATTTATGATAATTTATTGTTTTGTTTTAATTTAAATTATGGAAGACGAACAACAATCAATTTGTGATAAATTATGGGCAGTTAGAAAAACATCACTTGAATTATGTCGAGACAGAGGTTATAAAGTATCAAGTGATGAAATTAATCAAACATTTGATGAATTTATTGATAAATATGGTAATGAGCCATCAGCAGATGATTTAAAAATTTTGGCTAAACATAAAGATGATTCATCTCAACGTTTATTAGTTTTATTTTGTTTAAACAATAAAATTGGAGTTAAAACAATGGCTGGTGTATTAAAGTTAATGCAAGAAAAAAAAGCTGTAAAGTAAGTTTTAATTGGATTATTTTATGATTTTTAATTAATTTAAAATTGTTTTGTTATTCTAGAGGTATTTTGGTGTACAATGAAATAACTGGACCAGCTAAAATAGCAGCAACACGTGGTGATTATACAAATATTGATGAAACATTTTATGGATATAATCTTCAAGTATTTCATGAATCAGAATTACTTATAAACATTACACATCATGAACTTGTACCTCAACATATTGCCCTAAGTTCAGATGAAAAAAATGATCTATTATTAAAGCATAAAATAACTGAGAAACAATTGATGAAAATTTTATACAATGATCCAATTGTTAGGTATTATGGGTTTGAACGTGGTCAAGTTGTTAAAATTATTAGAAAATCAGAAACAGCTGGTCATTATGAAACATACAGAATTGTATGCAATTAAAATACATTGTAAATAATTGTAAATATTTATATTTTTTAATAAATAAAGTATATTGAGTTATTTGAGTATATTGTTGTTGTTGTTGTTGTTGTTATTGTTTAAATATGTCTGCCGGCAGTAGGCCATCTTGTTGATGGAAATGGGTCTTAATTTTTTTATTTTTACAAGTTGGTAAACATGATCTGCATAGTACATTAACATCACTGAACGCTTGAAGTCACTTGGTGTATTTGTTGTTGTCATCAATATTATAAACAATATCGTTTTATTGTTAAATAATTGTAAATAAATTAAATCATAATGGATGATGAATCTGAGACTTATAAATTATGGAGAATCAGAAAAACTGTAATGCAATTGTGTCATGACAGAGGATATCTTGTTACTCAAGATGAGTTGGATCAAACGTTGGAACAATTTAAAGAACAATTTGGTGATAAACCAAGTGAAAAAAGACCAGCAAGAAGTGATCTAATTGTTCTTGTTGCTCACAATGATGATCCAACTGATCAATTGTTTGTATTTTTTCCTGATGACATGAAAATTGGAATAAAAACAATAAAAACATACTGTCAACGTATGCAAGAAGAAAAGATTCACAGGTAAATAATAATTGTCATAATGAATTATTTTAAACTAATAAATTTAATTTAATTTTTTAGAGCAATAATTGTGGTTCAACAAGGAATGACAGTATCAGCAAAGTCATCTCTAGTTGATATGGCACCAAAATATATATTGGAACATTTTTTGGAGTCTGAATTACTTATTAACATAACTGAACATGAGTTGGTACCAGAACATATTGTACTATCACATGATGAAAAAGAAGAATTATTAATGAGATATAAATTAAAGGAAAATTGTCTTATGCGAATACAAGCTGGTGATCCAGTTGCACGTTATTTTGGTCTTAAACGTGGACAAGTTGTCAAAATAATAAGATCATCTGAAACAGCTGGTCGTTATTTTTAAATAAAAATATAATTTTTTAAATCTATTTTGACTAACTTATTTAACATTAATAATTTTATGAATTTTTTTTTATCAATAAGTCTAATCTAACCTAAAAAACATAATATTAGAGTTAATCTTGATTTATCAGTCATCATTGATATTCATCATTGGATTCCACATGTTCTACTGAAACAACAAGTCAACAAGTCATAACGTAAATTTAAAATATAAACTTTGTTTATTAATTATTTGAATATTATAGATACATATTCTTATATTGTTTAGTTGTAATAATAAATTAATAATTAATACAATAAACAATGAGTGATGAAAATGAAACAAATAAATTATGGAAAATAAGAGTAACAATTATGGAAATGTGTCGTGCCAGAGGTTATGTAGTTGAAGACGATGAAATAAATTTATCATTACGTGATTTTATTGATAAATTTGGTGATAAACCTGGTTCAGGAAAACCATCAAGAGCTGATTTAAATATTCACGTTTTTCATAAAACAGATGTAAATGATCAAATGTATATAATATTTCCTGATGAAGCTAAAATTGGAGTTAAAATAATCAAAGAATATTGTCAACGTATGAAATGTGAAAATGTTAAAAGGTAAATAATAATTTAATGAAATTTTTAAAAATAATTATTATTCATCAATTATTCATTAATTATTCTTCAGGGCAATATTGGTTCTTCAAGGTGGTTTAACACCATCAGCCAAGCAGGCAATACTGACAATGGCACCAGCTTATATAATGGAATATTTTTTGGAAAATGAACTCGTTATAAATGTTACAAAGCATTGTCTTGTACCAGAACATATTGTTCTATCACCAGATGAAAAAATGGCTGTTTTAAAAAAATATAAACTTCAAGAAAACCAATTGAATCGTATACTAATGAATGATCCAGTTTGTAGATTTTTTGGATGTAAAAGAGGACAGGTGATACAAATAAATCGTCCATGTGAAGATGATGACTCTGAAGATGAAAATGCTGAAAAAGGACCAACAACAGTTGCTTATCGTCTTGTTTTTTAGTTATCATAAATTCTAATTTATTTATTTATATTTATACTTTGTTTAAATCATTCAACGTCCATCAACACTTGTAAATTAACAGAATAAAGTCATCAACAAATAAACAATTACAATTTTTTACCTCTTCATCTCAGTTTATTTATTTTTTTTTTTTATTGAAACAAAATAATAATCATGTTAATTCATCTTCATTTTTTTTTGTGCATTCAATTAATATAATATATTGTTAATAATAAAATATAACATAACGCAATAATAATAATAATTACACAAGACTAAAATTAATTTCTTTTTGTGTACA
>JAPYYR010000918.1:0-50077 GCA_030523065.1 Aphidius colemani | reverse complement strand
AAAAAAAAACTTGAACTTGTGATGATTTAGAAGAAAAAAAAAAAGCTGTTATGAATGGCTTTAGACTCTTGAAATTGAAACTTAAGATGTAGACATGATATTTCGAAAAAAAAGCCGATGAATATTTGAAAAAACAAGAGTCAAGTACTTCAGACTGTAACCCAAACAATTTATGACCTCGATGTGCTTAAAGAATATGTGATATCAAAAAAAAAAAAGCAAATACTTGAGTTGTTTTTTTTTTTTTTTACAAACTATGGTATGAGTAAAAACATATATGCAACTGAGAAATAACTATTTATGGGATGAGTCAAGTACAACATACATACTTCTATGTATTTTGTATATATTTATGGGGTATTTTATGTTAAATCAGATTTAAAAACTTGCTGTTTCAATTAATAATGATTTTTTTAACTAAAAATTTTGTACTGCAACGGATAATTAAATAAACTTCAAATCAGTTTCGAAAATTTTTCAATAAATTTAAAAGCTCTTAAAGTAATATCTGGAAAACCTTAATGTTGGTTTTTTTTAATGTTATTTTTTTTGTAAAAATAAAACAAAAATACTTTTAACATATTAATGCTAAATTAATTATGAATTGTTTCATCATAGTGATTTTATGATAACTAATGATAACATTAACAACTTTAACATGCAAAATAGGGTCATTACTTTGTTTAAATTCATAAAACTAAAACGTCCAGTAAAAAAAACATAATTTGTATTAAAAAAAAAAGAAAAGTTTCTTACCGTATGGTTCGTAACACAATGTTATTACAATTATAGAATTTTTTTTGTTCACGGGATGCGTCATACAATTTCACTGGCTCGAAAAAATAAATCTTCCAGTAACGTAACGAAAAGTTAAACTCAAAGGGCATCGAATTTTTTTTTTGCTCTAGTTCGTAATTAAATTGGGATTTTTTATATCGTCATTGCACGACTGTGGGACTTGGAAAAAGTCCTAAAACATCAAATAAAGAGCAGATCAAAAGATAATAATTTCAATTAAAAATAACAATTAATTTGAGTAACAAAAATATTTAAATTTATTGTACATTCAAAGACACAAACACAAGAAGCAAAAAAAATATAATTCATGCACTTAATTGCATCAAGAGACTCATAAGGATTCTCTTACCATGTTGGAGGATCATCTGATTCACCGTGGAATGTCCCATATATATAAATTGTATTTACACACGAGTGTTTCTGCTATACCATATATGTTTATATAAAAATCTAAAAGAATGCCCGTCTGTTTTTCTTCATTTAAGAGTGAAACAAGTTGCGGGACATTGAATGATAGAATCTTGAAGAAGAAACGTTTATTTAAGGCCGGCGACCTGTAATATTTCCAATAAAAACAAGTACCATTCGAAAAACAAAAAAAAAAAAAGCCGATTCATAACCATATATATCAATGACAAAAAAATATATAACAACTGCATAATAATAATATATTTTTTACATTACCTAGATGATGATTTTCATGATGAGAAACCCAAAAATTGACTATCACTGATAGTCGTGTGTGGTCCTCTTTTTCTATGAACCGTCTAGGAGGTAAGAGAAGAGAAAAATAAGATCGTTAATACCATCATGAAGCTGGGAGTGTGATCTATGTAAATAAAATCGATTAAGTTTGATCCTTTTATTTTTTGTATTTCTACTTGTTGGCTATTTTGCGAAGTCTGATTGGACTGGATTGGACCAAATGGTAGACCATGAGGGCCACTGTTTACCTTATTCGTATGTATATATTTATAATACTCCGTCGACACACTGGAGGCTGGAGAATTCTCTCCAGAAGGTAGTAAATGTTGTATATATGTGTGTATTCATTCGAAGGACTTTAACTACAAAATGACTTGAGGGGAAATAAAATCTCTTCATAAGGAATGCTTAGTGTTTATTGTGGAAGGGGAAATTTCCCTTTAAGTGACAATCATCATTCGGATTTAGTTTTTGTCCCCTACGTTTGATGACGCGTGAATGATTCAAAGGCACAGTGGATTTAGTACACTTTAGTTTACACTTTACATCAAATGGTTTACATGGTTGTGTGTTCACTGTTCAGACTTCAGTGTTAATGTGACGCTTGTTAAACCACGAGGGTATATCTTCTTACAAACCTCTATATTTACCCTAAATATTTATATTACAATATAATTATTGTATTTTATAATTTATCATTAAATAGTTACTATTATTTTATTATTTGGAAATTCAAAAAATAAGAACAGCCGCCTGTGACAGTTCGAGTTTTTATTTATTTTTTTTTTTCTCTCAATTGTTGCTCCAAAATTCATTCATTTTTTTTTTTTTTTTTTCAATACAAGTGTTGTTTAATTTTGTGGTATAATATTTTTAATTAAAAAATATGTTTTATTATCTAACTACCGGCATTAAATAAAAATAGTGAAACTATGTTAAATATAATTTTAAAATTCATCATAAAATAGTGATTTTTAAATCATAAGGATATTTAGGATATTTAATTTGTTTTTTATATAATTAAAAATATAATTATGTATCAATAATTAAGTGTGTTAAAAAGATGACATTACGAAATTTTAAAATAGCCAACCGGCTTAATTTATTATTTTTTTTTTTATTGTGGAGCTTTGGTAGTAGTGCTGGTGGATCAAAATGGAATAATGGTAAAACGTGTTTTTTATATTATTATAAATTTTTTTTTTTCGTATATATTATTATGATAACATGTAAATATTTTTATAATTTAAAAATAAATATTTTTTTATAAAAAAAAAAATAATTTAATGCCAGTAACAAAAAAATATGTATCTAAATAACTGTCAGAATGAAAATTCTATAAATATAAACATTAAGTTTTTAACACAAGAAAAACTTTATGTGATATTTAACTCAGTGTTTTGTACCACCTATCTTTTCTTGGATTTATATTTAGCATTTCTAGTATTTACGTATAATATGCTTGATGTGAAACAAACACTTTTTTTTTTTTATCTCTTAGTCCTTCCACGTGATATATCACGTGTGTAATAGTAATTTTGATGTACTATTATTATTTGTCTATTATTGTCTTTACAAAATAGTATATACTAATGAAATTTATTTTTTCCATAATTAAATACACCATACTTTTTAGAATACAGAAATTTTTAGCTTATAGTTTTGTAAAAACACACAAAAAAAAAAAAGCAACAACAACAGGTGCGATTTGATCCTGAAATGTTCAACTATTTTTTTTATTTTTTTTTTTCATAGAAAAAAATGAGTTATTGAATGTAAATAAGCGAAAAAATTAAAGTTTTAAAACATTTGTAAATAAATAAATAATTAAATGAAATTAAAAAATGCTTTTTTTACAAAAAAAATGATTTATTGACGAAAAAAAAGAAAATCTATGGGGCATTTCGTGTCAAAACAGGCGCGAAAACTTTGAGTTTATATTGCTTTGTATTATCATAAATTATTTGAATGATTATTTTTATTTCTATTGATAATTTCAGATGTAATTGGAAATAATAAAATAACAAAAAATAAAGGTTTACATCTATCAAATTTTAATTTTGCCTTGAATGCTGAAATATATGCAAATGCAACATGTGGTGAAGATCGTCCTGAAAAATATTGTAAATTATCTGACTCAAGAAAATGTGAAATATGCGATGCAAAAAGTCCAGATCTTGATAAACAACACAATATAAAAAATGTACTTAATTCAAAAGCCGGTAAATGGTGGCAAAGTCCAACATTAGCACAAGGAGATCGTTACGAATATATTGACATAACTTTGGATCTCAAACAGGCAATTAAATCTACAGATAATCTTTAACTACTTTGAATTATTTATGACAAATATTAACTCATAAAAAGTATTTATTTTAGATTTATCAAATTGAATACGTCATAGTTAAAGCAGCAATATCACCAAAACCTGCATCATGGATTTTAATGAGATCAGTTGATGGTGAAAAATATCAAGCATGGCAGTATTATGCAAGAAGTGAAGAAGAATGTTGGACAAAATATTCAATTCCAGCAACTTCTAAAACTGCTTTACTTGGTGATGATGACGTTGTGTGTACTACAATGCACTTACAACAAAATCATCTGGAAAACGGCGAGGTAATTTTTCCAATTTAAATTACATTGTATTTAATTTGTTTTCTTTTTTTTTTTTTCATTTGATTTGATTGAATGTCAATTAATTGTTTGTCAGATTCATACACGTTTAATGAACAGAGGTCCTGCTGCTTCTTCTCATAGCTTAAAGGTTCGAGAATTTAGTAAAGCAAGATACATAAAATTGAGTCTTCGAGGTCTTCAACGTAATGGTAATACTATTGAAGATAAACAAAGATCATTTTATTCAATTAAAGAAATTAGAGTTATTGGTAGATGTTTGTGCTCTGGACATGCATCAGGATGTCGTTACAGTAATACCCATGAGGTAAATTATTTTTGTTAACATAAAAACACCAAAAATAACTTTATTTTAACATTATTTTATATTTTTTCAAGCGTTATGTATGTGACTGTAAGGGTAATACTTGTGGTGAAAATTGTGATACATGTTGTCCATTGTACAATCAAATTCCATGGAAAATAAGAACATCTGATAAAGGTTTTCAATGTGAAAAATGTAATTGTCATGGTCATGCAAATTCATGTAGATACGATAAAAATATTGCCTCACAACAACAATCAATGGATACATATGGACAATTTAAAGGTGGTGGTGTTTGCATAAATTGCATGGTAAGTTTTAATTGAAAATAATTAATATTTAATTGTTGAAACATAATTGATAATTCATCAATGATTTTTTTTAGAATCATACAACAGGAATTAATTGTGAAAAATGTCAAAATGGATATTACAGACCAAATGGAGTACCACTTGATGCTTCTCAACCTTGTATACTTTGTGATCATTGTAGTTTAAGAGGCAGTACTGGTTTTTGTACACCTGATGATACTTATCCAGGCAAGGTAATGTCTATGATCAATAATGTCTTTAAATAATTGCTTCAAATTTATTTTAATTAAAAATTTATTAACCAGGTAGCAGGTGCCTGTGATTGTAAAATTGGATTCTCGGGCTATAAATGTGATCAATGTGCAGCAGGTTATCGACAATATCCACAATGTATGCCTTGTCCATGTGATTCAAGAGGTATTTTACCATCACACGATTGTGAAGGTGAATGTCTTTGTAAAATGCATGTTGATGGTGAATTATGTGATCGTTGCAAATCGGGTTATTTTGCTTTGAGCCATGATAATCATGATGGTTGTTTGAAATGTGATTGTTTTGGTATTGCTAATGATTGCAAAGCTGCAAGACTCAGATATGAATCTGTAAGTTTATTATTTTTTTTTAAAATAATTAAACTTGAAGAATTTATATTTATTAATATTATTTTTAGATATCAACTATTGAGGGTTGGCTTATAACAGATATAAAAGCATCAATATTCATTGTTCCAACTCTTGAATCTGAAACTGGTTGGCTGACAATTGCATCATATCAAATTGAATTTGGTTCTCCATTCTGGCTTGCTCCAAAATTATATTCAGGAAATCGTTTGTCTTCTTATGGGACTACTTTATCATTCAGTGTTTCTTGGTATGTCACGAGAGGTGATACTAGTGGTAAACCAAACATTGAGCCAAACATTGTTATTGTCGTAAGTATTTTTCAAGTCATCCGATAAATTTTAAACTCTATTTTTATATTATTTTTTGAATATTTTAAATTAGGGAACAAATGGCATGACAATTGCTTGTGGTAAAGAACAATATTTAAGTCAAACAGCTAATATTTTTATTGTTCTCACGGAACATAATTGTTATCATGTTCCAAGTGATATGATAACAGTTGATTATCATGGTGAGCCAGTTACAAGAGCAGAGTTTTTACGTGTATTAACTGACATTAAATACTTGATGATTCGGGCCAAATATCATGCAGAGCAAGTTTATGGACGGTAAATTTTTAAATAAAAAACAAACTTAATATCTTGATGAATAATAATATAACAGGCTTTATTAAACTACATATATATATATATACATTTTTTACAGTTTACATTCAGCTATTTTACCAATTGGTGAACATGCATATAATAATGGTGTTGAAAGTTTAGTTGAACAGTGCTATTGTCCAGAAGGATATGCTGGTTTTTCATGTGAAAATTGTGCTTGGGGTTATGCAAAAGTAATATCAAATGGTTCAAGCTATAATAATCATCATGAATGCATAAAATGTGACTGCAACAATCATGCTGGAACGTGTAATCTTTTTCTGGGTGAATGTGAGGTAATGTTAAATTATATAATACTTAATAAATATAGTTGAAAATTAAATAGCATGATTTGTTTAATTGTTTATTTATTAGACTAGACTTATATCCAGTAGGATGATGGAGACAAATGGTGAGATCTCAGTATTACAGACAAAATGAAGGAATAATGGTTGCCTGATGCAATAAGTACATTGCATCAAGTACAGGTGATAAACTAATAGCTTAACTAATAAAATATAAAAAGCACAGCAGACAATGCTATAATGTTATGTGCTGAACACATTTACTGTGCACTTTGAATTATTTTTCAATTTAAATCATCATTTAACTGAGTTGAGATTGTTTTATAATTTATATATTATTTATTAAGGTTTAGTTGATAATTTTTAGGATATATATCAAATCATTTATAAGCAACATCCGTGTTTTCCACCATGATAATTAATCAATATTTTATTATTTTTTATATTTATATATATGATTTTTTTTTTTAATTATCAAAGGTTTGTGAACATCATACCATTGGAGTTAAGTGTGAACGATGTGTCTCTGGATTTTATGGTGATCCAACAAGAGGTTCTCCAACTGATTGCAAACCGTGTGCTTGTCCATTGTTTGAATCTTCAAATCAGTTCAGTCCAAGCTGTCAATTAGATGATAATTCAAATGACAATTATGTTTGTACTCAATGTCTTGAAGGATATACTGGCGATCACTGTGAAAGGTATGAGTTTTTGCTTGTTTGATTTCTTATCTATAAATTTAAATAATAAAAATTGTTTTATTTTTGCTTTTTAAAAAAAAAAAACACACACACAACACAGTTGTGATATTGGTTATTTTGGAGATCCAACAAAACTTGGTGATAAATGTAAACCTTGTCCTTGTAATGGTGGAACATGTGATCAAAAAACTGGTGATTGTTTAGAGTGTCGAGGAAATACAGATGGACCAAAATGTGATAGATGTAAAGAAACATATTATGGTGATCCAATTGAGCAAAATTGTACAGGTAATAAAATAATAAAATAAACTGTATTTTGAATATTAATTATTATAAAATTATTGTATTATTTTGTATAGCATGTAGCTGTAATTCACTTGGAAGCAGATCAAATCTTTGTGATACAACAAGTGGTCAATGTCTTTGTAAGCCATTTTTTACAGCTCTTGATTGTTCATTATGTGTATCAGGCTATGGTAATATAACTGCTGGATGTCAAGAATGTGATTGTGGTTTAGGAGCTGATACTGTTTCTTGTGATCCAATTACTGGAAGATGTATTTGTATGCCAGGAGTCGTTGGTAATAAATGTGATCGTTGTAATAAAGATCATTATGGATTATCAAAAAATGGTTGTTATGGTAAGTAGTTACTAGTTGTTGAAAGTGTGATTGATAGTAATTAAATTGTAAATTAATTAAGCTGTTTATTTTTATGTCTCTAATTTTAGAATGCCAATGTAATATGTTTGGTTCATATTCAGCATCATGTGACATTAATACTGGACAATGTGATTGCAGAGAAAATTTTATTGGATCCAAGTGTCATCAATGTGAGGTATAAAATATTTGCAATTAATTCAACATCTTTTTAGCTAACATGATTCACATTAAAAATAATTGAAACAATTTAAAGGTGGGCTACTGGGGTATATCAACTAAAAATAGTTGTATCCCATGTAATTGTAATGCGGTAGGATCTTTGGATATGTCTTGTGATGATACAGGACAGTGTCAATGTCGTCCAGGTGTGACTGGAAAACAATGTGACAGTTGTAAACCAGGATACTATGGTTTTACGTCTAGTGGTTGTCAAGGTAAACTTTTTATATTTCACGAATTTAATTTTACTTAGCGCTTTGCGCTTCACTATTTCTAAAATTTTCATGAGATAGCTCCAACAATGTCTCTAGTCCTTCTGTTTGGAATATTTTTAACTTCTTTACTTAGTAACGGGTTGAAAACATAATTGGATTAATCAAAAACAAATGATATATTATTGCGATAACTATATATTATAATATTATAATTTCTAAAAATATAATTATTAAACATTTTTCTAGTTTGTGAACGATGTGACAAACTGGGCCACATATGTGATCAAGATACAGGTAGTTGTCGTTGTCCAAAATTAAGTTTTGGTGAACATTGTGATAGATGCAGACCGGATTCTTATGGATTAATACCAGGAATTGGATGTAAGTCTTGTGCTTGTGAATCAGGTTCTATAAAATCACAATGTGATTCAAATGGACAATGTCGCTGTCGATTGGGTTTTCTTGGACTCAAATGTGATCAATGTGCACCAGGTTACTATGGTTATCCAAAATGTAAACCTTGTGGATGTAACAGAGGAGGAACAATTAACTGTATCAATGGTACTTGTTCTTGTGATCATACTGGAAAATGTCCATGTAAAAAACATGCAATAGGAAAACGTTGTGATAAATGTGAGCCCGGTACATTTGGATTAGATCAAAATAATCCAAATGGCTGTACAAAATGCTTCTGTTTTGGTCGATCAACTTCATGCTCCCAGGCAAATCTCAGCTGGAGTCAACAGCGTTTATTACAACCAAGAACTCTTCGTATCAATGGATCATCTAATTTTATTTCAGTAAGAAATTGCAAATATAAAATTACGTAATTGTTTACTAATAATAATTATTACTTATTAAATATTAAAAATATTTTAGATAACTAATTATGGATTTACCGTGACTACATCAATGTCTAATAGAGGCCTAAATGTTACAAATGGATTGTCAATAATTCCAGAGGACATAGGTGATATTACATTGCCACAAAGTTTTCCATACAATTATCCTTTGTACTGGAAATTGCCAGTTATTTTTCTGGGTGACAAAGTAAATTTAACTTTAATATTTTACATTATTTAAAATGTCATTTAGTATTTTTAATAATAAATTTTGTATTTTTTCAATTATTTAGATTAATTCATATGGAGGTTTATTGAAATTTAAAACTAAAACTAATGAAGGACAAAGAAAATTATCAGATTATTTGCATCCACTTGTTCAAATTCAAGGAAATAATAAAATTATTCTTGAGTATTATCAATTGTCATTGGTTAATGATGATTATTATGAAATAAGATTACACGAGTCTCTGTGGCAGATTAGAAATAAACCAGAAATACCAGTATCAAGAGAAGTATTTATGGTTGCATTACAAAATGTTCAGCATATGTTTTTGAAAGCAACGAATTTTTTGGAATTTGAAGAAGTTAAATTACTTGAGGTATCATTGGAAGTTGCTATTAAAGTACCTATGAACTCATTGCCAATTGCAACTGGTGTTGAAATTTGCGAATGTCCTGTTGAATATAATAATACTTCTTGTCAAGATCCAAGTCTTGGTTATTATCGATGGTTTAAAAATGAAACAATTGAATCAATTAATATAATTGATTTGGTAGGTGAAGCACGAGTTTGTCAGTGTAATAGAAAGTCAGATATATGTGATATTGAAACTGGTGACTGTCTTGATTGTAAATATAATACAGCAGGAAAATATTGTGACATTTGTACAGATGGATATTATGGTAATCCTGATTATGGTGGTTGTAAATCATGTGAATGTCCAAATATTAATAAAAAATCATCAATTAGCTGTATTGTTAATAATAATAATAATGAACAAGTTATTTGTCATTGCAAACTTGGTTATTCAGGTCAAAGATGTGAAAGATGTGCTTATGGTTTTTATGGATATCCAAAATCATTTGATGGTACATGTAAACCTTGTAATTGTAATTTAGCTGGAAGTGCTAGTGATGAATGTGATGAAGAAACTGGTCAATGTAATTGTAAAGTAGGTTCAACTGGTCGTGATTGTTCTCAATGTACAAATTATCGACATGTATTAATAAATAATTCATGTAAATCATGTGATAATAATTGTACTGGTATTCTTTTGGATGACATTGAAAAATTAACAATGTATTTAGATACTGAAACTGTTGATATTGCCAATGGATATATACCTTTACCATGGCTAAAACTATCATCATTCAATGAAAGTTTAACAAATACATTTGATGAAATAAAAGTTCTTGAAAAATTTGAAAAACTTTTTAAAAATATACAATGGTTAAATTTTAAAATTTTCATGGATAAATTTGAAGCTATATTTAATAATGCTGTTAATACAATGAGTAATTCATGGGACACTAAATCAAAAACTGAATTATTAAAAAATAATATATCAATTTTGTTGGATGATATAAAAAATTTACATAATTCATTGAATATTATTACATTTGAAATTGGTGAATTTGGAGATAAAATAAAAAAGGTAGGATTAAAAAAATCACTTGAAGATTCAATTGAAATGTTGAATGAATTGAAGAGTGTTAATTTTGATAAAAAAAAACATCAATGTTATGATATTATTGATAAAACAACTGATCTTATTGAGTGGCTCGATTCAAAATTAATTTTATCTAAAAGCCTAGAATATACAAAATTAAATGTCACAAAATTATTAATGAAATATGATGATTTAAAACCTCGTATTCAAAAAACAATTGAAAATTTTATTACCTATGAAATAATTCATAGTCAAAATAATAAGTCATATAAAAGTATTAAAAATCAAAATGATAATATTGACATTATTAATGCTGATATTCGTGGTATGATTGACGAAGGAATTAAATTATATCAAGATGCTGATGAATTTGTTATTGAAAGTAGTAATAATGTTGATAAATTTCAAAACATAAATAGTAAATTAAACTATTGCTCTGAAAAATTATTTGAAAAAGAGGGAATTTTGTACCGATTAAATAATGAGTACAATGAAAAATATGTTATCGAAGCTAATAAACATGTTATAAAATTAACTGATTATGTAAATCGTTATGTTGCATTATTTGATCAAACACGTAATGATGCATCTACTTCTCTTAAAGCCAGTTTAGCATATAAAAATATTTTTGATAAAATAACAAATGCAAGATTATCAGCAACAATTGCTAAAGATACATCAATTAAATCACACAATAAAATGTACTCCAATGATTATCAATCAAAATCACTACTTGTTAATGTCACAGAAATATCAACAGAATCATTGAAACATCTTGAAAATTCAAATAATCTTGCTGTATTAGTTAATTCATTAAAAAATAAATGGGATGATCATACAGATGCTGTAGTTTATTTAAAAAATTCATTAAATATGACAGGAATAAAAGATAATACAATAAATATAAAATTACGTGAATTAAAAGGTGTTTGTGAACAACAACGTAATCGTTTATTAAATTTAAAAAATGATCATCAAGTAATCATTGATTCAACTGCGCTTTATGAAGAATCAATAAACAATTATGAAATTGGCATTTCAAGTGGTTTAAAATCACAATTATATGATTTTAAACGTGAGGGTGATTCAAAAATAAGTTTCGCTAGTGAAAAACTAACTGAGGCACAAAGTATTATTAAAAAAACTGATGCTAAATTAATAAGTCTTGCTCATGCAGCAGATAAACGTCAAAATGAATTTAAAGGATGGAATGATACTCTTGCTGAAAAATTAAATAATTTAAGAATTAAAATATCTGAAGCAAGAAATGCTGCTGATGGTATACGTGTATCATTAAAATCAAGTGAAGGTAAAAAATGTATTAGATCATATAATTCAAATGTTATAAAATCATCAACAACAACATCAATTGTCATGACATTAGCAATAACACAACATAAAAATGAAGGTGCATTATTTTATTTAGCAAGTAGTACAAGTGATGATTTTATTGCACTTGAAATGATTGATAATAAAATTAAATTTTTATGGAATGTTGGTGGTGGAACGGGTATAGTAATACATCCAGAAATATTAGAAGTTGGTGATTTACAAATTGATAAAAATTGGTATCGTATAACAGCAGTAAGAACTAGAAATATCGGTACATTAACTGTTCAAAAAGAATTATTAACAACACAAAAAATTATAACAGTTACGAATACCACAAATTCAGATTTTGGATTATTTGATGTAACAAGCAGTGATCATATATGGCTAGGTGGTTTACCTCAATTTCAACGACGTCCACCAGAATTAACTGCAACAAATGGTTTACCTGGTTGTGTTCATCAAGTTATACTTAATGATAAACCAATTGGTATTTGGAATTTTATTACAACATCACCAAATAAAGCTTGTAGTGCTTGTGTTGAAGGTGCTGAAAAACAAAGAGAAGATAGTACATATAGTTTTAATGGTAAAGGTTATTCAATAAGAAATAGAGTATCATCAGGACCATATAATAAATACACATTTTTTGTATCATTAAGTTTTAAAACATTTGATGAAAATGCATTATTATTTTTGGCTTCAAATCCAGATAATAATCAACATATTATGATATTTTTACGTGAAGGATATGTTGTATTACATATTGGATATGGTGGTAAAATATCAATTGAAATGTCATCAAAATATAAATATAACAAAGGTAATTGGACAAAAGTTGATGCATTTAGACAATATCAATTAAAAAAAAATATTGAAAAATGTAGTCTTAATATTAATGGTGAAGATGATAAAAAAATTGGTGCACCAACACCACAACCAAAAAAAGAAGATATACCAGATTTATCACAAGCTACGTATTATATTGGTGGTGTACCACCAAGTTTTTATACAAGAAAATTATCATTACCAACAACAGCATCATTTTTAGGATGTATGTCAAATATTAATATACCAGAAGGCTATGATCCAATGGCACAAAAATATTATGGTGTTGAATCTGGTTGTACAAATAAACCAATAAATATTGTTGGTTTTTATGGTAATAGTTATTTAGAACATCAATCATTTACATTTAAAAAAAAAATATCAATATTTAGTTTTTCATTTCGAAGTACACAACAAGAAGCAGTATTATTATTATCAACATTTGAAGATCAAAATATTCAAGAAGATATTAATAAAGATATGTATTATTCAGTTGCAATAGTTGATGGAAAAATTCAAATTCGTATTAATGCTGGTAAAGGTGAATTAATTCTTCAATCAAATGATACATTTAATGATGGTGAATATCATACAATAACAATTATGAAAGAAAGAAAAGAAATAACATTAAAAATTGATGACATTTATCAATCAAGTGGTAAATTACCATCAAGAGCAGAAATTAAAGGATCACAATTTGGTGGTCTTTATTTCGGTGGTTTACCAGTAACATTAAATACAACAAAAATGATTGGTTCAATAGTTCCACTATATGGAGCTATTAGAAATCCAGTCTTTGATGATCAAACATTAAGATTTGACAAAGCATTGACATTTGATCGAGCAGTTATTGGACGTTCAGGACCAAATATTGGTAAAAATTTATCACCATCATTATCAAGAAGTATGTCATCACAACCAGAAGGCTGTCAAAAAGTACCATATTATTCATTAGAACCAGGTGCATTAATGTTTGGTGATAAATCACATAGTCATACACAATTATATTTAAATTTTAACAAATTTTGGGAACAAAAATATACAATTGAATTTGATTTTCGTACATATTATCCAAATGGTTTATTATTTATAACACCAGGAATAAAAAGAAAACAATATCTCATGGCAATTATACGTGATGGACAACTTGTATTATTAGTTAAAAGTAAACAAAAAAAAGAAATAATATTTAAAACATTATTAAATGATGGTAATTGGCATCATATTATGATAAGTCATGATGAAAGTAAAATGTTAATGACTGTTGATTCACAAGAACCACGTACAATTAAAGTACCGAAAAAAGTTGGTCTTGAATCAATGATGTATATTGGCGGAATGCCAGAAAGTGGTACACCATTTCCTGATCAAGTTGTTGCTAAACTTGAAACACTTAAAGGTTGTATAAGAGCTTTAAGAGTTAATGGTAATATATATGATATGGTTGGTTCAACAAGTAGAGCAGTATCAGTAGGACAATGTTTTTCCGATGTTGAAAGTGGTGCATATTTTCAAGGTGATGCATACGCTGTTTATAAAAAAAAATATGAACTTGGTTCAATAATAGAAATACAACTTGAATTTAGAACATCAGAATTATCTGGTATACTTTTATCAATAACATCACCAGATGGTTTATCATTATTAATATTAGAAATTAATAATGGTAAAATCATCATGTCTGGTGGTACTAGTAGTGAAAATTTTTTGAGTGTTGAACAACAATTTCCAAGTTCATATACAATATGTGATAATCAATGGCATAAAATTCATGGAGTACTTAATGACAAAGAGCTTACACTTATGGTTGATGATCTTGATAAAAAATGTGGATTACCAGCTAATCTTGATGATCATTTTACAACATCTACATCACCAGGCTCTCTATACATTGGTGGTTTACCAAGTAAGATATATTTTTCCCTATCAATTATCATTAATATATTCTTATACAAACATTTCAAGGTTTATTCATTTGTTTTTTTGTATTACTTTTAGATTCTTTACAATCAAAAACTTCCACAACTCGGGATCACTTCAATGGTTGCATTAAAAATGTAATTATTGATAATGAGAGACGAGACTGGACGGACATGGCTGAACTTCATAACATTCATTTGAGCTCATGTCCTATAACATAAGTATACACAAATATTATGTATTACATTAATTACATAAATTTATATTGTACTGAGTATTTATTTTGTTAAGACTGTTTAACAATAACTTTTTTAAAGAGTAATGGTTAATTAAAAAGAAAACAAATAACTGACAATTTACTGTGAAGTACGTTAGCTCATATTAATTTCATTTTGTTTTATAAATTTTTTAAAAAATAATTATATTTACATGCAATTATTATCAATGATAATTTATTGACAATATTTTTTTTTATATAATCAACAATTGTAGATACTTGTTGATAGCTAAAAGCCAACAAAAAAAAAACTTTGATTATATTTTAAAGATAAAATATCATTAATAAAATGAAATAAATTATTTAAATATACTCAAAATTAATATAAAAAATATTTATAGTATCTTGTGAATGAGTCTATCGGTTTAACATATTTATTTAAAATTTATAACAGTCAAATATTCAATGCTCTTGGTTTAGCTTCTTTAGGGTAAATCGATTTATTGATCAACAGAAAAAATGTATATTTAACTGTAAAGAAAATATACAATAAATTAAATAAATATTATTATATTTAAATTATCATTGTTAAAAAAATTAAATAAAAAAAATATTAAAACAACATCATGTGAATCATCAATGGAAATATAATTTAAGTTAAAAATTATTTTTTCTTTTTTAATTATACTTTTATAACAAGTAGTTTTGTTAATTGATTTATAAGTATATTCATTAATAATTCAATAGTAATTTATAAGGTTTAATGTCGCCACGTAGTGAAAGAGTATTGTACTATTTTTGTCGTCGTGGTTACCTTTTCAATTACTATTGAACGGTTGAATTGTCAAGGTACGTTAATAAAGTGTCAATTGTATTTATTCATTTTTTTTTTATGTTAAATATTTTTAGCATTTTACAAGTCAAAAAAATATACATTGATTATTGTTTATTTATTTTTATTATTGGTAATTATTATAGTTATTAATTACTTTAATTTAATTTTTTTTTTTTTTTTTTTTTTTTTTTTTTGTTTTTTTTTTTTTTTTTTTTTTTTTTTTTTTTTGTATTTGTCGGGTTTTTTTTGTGTTTGTTCACAGGTTTACAGATCGTTTGTACTTCCGGTAGTAGTTTTTTATTTGCCGATTGGTTTTCAACAAGTTGGAGCAAACAAAACAGAGAATCAACATGATAACATTATCAGATCAGTTTTAGATAGACAGTTAACAAAAAATTCAAATCAATTTTTCTATTTATTGGGTATGATATTGTTTGTATACAAGAATATTTACAATTCGAAAATAACACAATATATTTTTCTGTACTTGATAGTATGTAGTTTATATTATTATTCGACCTCATTTTTTGTGTCTCATCATATTTTAACGAGTAACGCACACGCGCTGTTATAACGAGTTGATATATTCATTTTCATGACTTATTTATTGTCATATTTAACGAATGGTATTTGATGTTTTAATGCTTATAGTTGCCTCAGTTGTCAAAGTGAACTTACAGTATAAAGCTCTCGGTTAGTTATCAATTTCAATAATTTAAAAAAAGCCGTAATTTTATTTGTGAATATAAATAGTTGAAAAATTTAATTATCTCAATATTGTATGGTAATTTATTAATATTAATAATTAATTTTTTGAAAAATATATATTTTTTCATGCTAACTTTAAGACTTGAACTTGAATTAACTTCAAGGATTGTATATTAACTCTGCACAGATGTCTCTTCCACTTGCAAATATGAGTAATGGTGGAACCACTTCGACTGTTCAAATAAACACACGTCCTGATGATATACGAAAGAAAATTATTGGCGGTATTAAAATTTTATTATTAAGCAATATTAATTATACAATTTTATTATAAAATTAAATATTTATTCAAAAAAATTATAGCTGAAGACAGTACTGAAGGTGACAGTACAAACTGTGGTAAAATTCTTGTTGTTGTATCATGGATTGTTGTAGTTCTTACAATGCCATTTTCACTATTTGTCTGTTTCAAGGTAAATTTAATGTAAAAAAAAACATTGATTATAATGATGAGAAATTTTAATTAATTTTAATAAATTAATTTTAGGTTGTACAAGAGTACGAAAGAGCTGTTATTTTCAGACTTGGAAGGTTGCTTTCAGGTGGAGCAAAAGGACCAGGTAATATTTTAAAACAATGCATTATAAATAAAAATAAAATTGTATCATTTTTTAAAAATATTTTCATTCTTTTGTATGCTTTAGGAATATTTTTTATTCTTCCTTGTATTGATGCATATGCAAGAGTTGATCTTCGAACGAGGACATACGATATTCCACCACAAGAGGTAAATAAAAAACTTTAAAACATCGTAAACTGTTTTAAAACTGAAAAATTAAGGGTTAAATAGTTGAAATAATTTTGGTTTTTACTTTATTAGTATAATTATCTAACTGGGTTATTTCCGCGATAGTAAAAATTATACAAAATAACCCGGAAAAGTGTTTTTTTCGAGGTTGACTAAAATTGAATACGTTACTCGGTTTGTGTAATTAAATTATCATAAATTTTTAAATATAATAACAGGTGCTAACAAAAGACAGTGTGACAGTATCGGTCGATGCTGTCGTATATTATCGTGTTAACAATGCGACAATATCGATTGCAAATGTTGAAAATGCTCATCATTCTACTAGACTACTTGCGCAGACAACTTTACGAAACACTATGGGAACACGACCATTGCATGAAATACTGAGTGAACGAGAAACTATTTCAGGAAATATGCAGGTTAATAAATTATGAGCTTTTTTTTATGATAAATAATTTTCGTTTGATAATTATAATAATTTTATTTAGGCATCATTGGATGAAGCGACTGATACATGGGGAATTAAAGTAGAACGTGTTGAAATGTGAGTTTAAATGAACTGAAATTTTAAATGCAAAATTACTATTTATTAATAGTAAATTAATGGTAATTTTGTTAATTTAATATTATTTTTTGTTATGGTTTTGTAGAAAAGATGTTCGACTACCTGTACAACTACAAAGAGCCATGGCTGCTGAGGCTGAAGCAGCTCGTGAAGCTCGAGCAAAAGTAAGTATATTTTGTCCATGAAATAGACGATGTGTCTTCTATTAAGTAATCCTTTTCAATTTGATTTTGATTCAACTGAAACTTCTTTTTTTTTTGCCAAGGTTATTGCTGCTGAAGGTGAACAAAAAGCTAGTAGAGCTCTTCGAGAAGCATCAGAAGTTATTGGAGATTCACCAGCTGCATTACAATTACGTTATTTGCAAGTAAGTATCACAATTATTATAAAAATAATCATGAGATTTTGTTTAATTATATTATTTTATTTTCAGACTTTGAGTACAATTTCAGCAGAGAAAAATTCTACAATTGTATTTCCACTGCCCATTGATCTTTTGACTTATTTTATGCAAAGCAAAGAACCCAGATCTTAAATTTTTAACGTATTCATCTGTTTGTTTATTGAATGCTAGTGATTATTATTTAATCATGAAATTTGAAATATCAAAATTACAAACAATTGTATTGTACAGATTATTTAACATTAATTTATCAGTTATTGTATGTGGTTTTTATATGTATAAAGAATTGTCATAAACACCAAAAAAATATACTGAGAATTGATTAGATTAAGGAATAGGTAAATTTTATTATGAAAAATAAATTTAAAAGAACAAAATATATACGAAACATGATTGCAAATATGCTCATAAGAAGCATGATTAAAACGTATATTAATTTTATTTTATATCATCTTTACTTTGTCAATTATTTACCAGATGTCTAATCAAGTTGAAACAACCAAATGATTATCAAATATCATATAATAATGTTGCGTTTTTTAACATAATGAGCACAGAGTTTATTTTAAATATTATAATAATGTACGAGTGTATGTTTTTGGTCAATAAAAAAATGTGTTAAAAAAAATCAAATGTATTGTTATTAGCGGCTCATAATAATATTGATAAAGTGAGTTACTGAATAAATTGCAAATGACTTAGCAAAAATACGTATAAAGCTACTAAGGAAGAGAATACAAAGGATTAGAATTATTTTTTATGTTTTTTTCTATTTAAAAGATAAAGCAATACGTATGGGGCTACTAAGTAGTGGATAATCGAATTCCTTTGTACTGTTGAATATCGTCACTTACTTAGACCAACGGCTTATCTGAAATATAAATATATCCAAAAAAAAAAAAAAAAAAATCTACTCATAATAATATGAGTTTGGTAAATAATATAAGTTTCTAAGGAAAAAGAAAAAAAACTTTTTTATCTATGAGTCATTATCATTTTTTGACTTTGTTATTCCAAAGACGTAGTAGTATTTAGTTGAGAAATAGTAAAGAACAAACGTATTTCTAGAAAAAATAAACACCAATCAAATTTTGAATCTAAAAAACTTTTTTAATATTAAAAATAAAAGAAAAAAGTATTAAATTTATAAAGAAATATTTTAATTATCAGTTAGCTTTTTAATTTTTTTTTAATTGAAAAAAAAAAACATTTATTTTAGAAAAAATGAATCCTACTAGGCCATATGCCACCTACATATCTGATTCAGCAGCTGGTTTCATCATAAGCTTCAGCATTTTGGGTACAATAGGTAACAGAAAAAAAAATCATAAAGTTGAATATAATATCTAATTTCTAAGTAAATAAAAATAATTAAAAATTACTTTAATACTTTTCAGGAAATTTACTGACGATAATTGCATTTAAAAAGAGTAAAATAATTCAAAAAAATGCAACAAAACGATTTATCATAAATTTAGCGATATCAGATTTAATGTTATCAGCTGTTTCATTACCTATTCTTGCTGGGCAATTATTATTTGATGATTGGTTATTCAACACAACCTTATGCAGAGCTTCATCAGTAATATTATTTGGTAATATTAACGTGACACTTTTAAGTATGACTGCAATTGCCATAACCAGGTAAAGAAAATTAAAAACATGATAAAACTATTTAACGATAATTTAAGAATTATAAATTAATTTTTAATATATTTTTGTAGATATTACATGATTTTAAAACCAACTGTATATCCAAGATATTTTACTGATCAGAATGTCAGTATTATAATGATTTTAATTTGGATAATAAGTTACTTGGAACGTGTACCACCAACTTTTGATTTATGGGGAACAATCGATGTTGATCCAAAAACATTTTTTTGCGGTAGTTATAATCGAACGGATCAATGGATTGATCCAAATTATGTGCTCGGTTTTATAGCATTTATTGTACCATGTCTTGCTATGAGTTACTCATACGTATCTATTTACTTTAAAATCAAAAGAACACGTGAAAATGTTGAAACATATGACAGTAGAGCTACTAGAAATATTGAGAAAGAAAAAAAAGTAACAAAACTTATGTTTATAATATTCGTTAGTTTTTTGATATGCTTTTTACCAATGGTATTAATTGATTCAATTGATCATAATAAATATTATCCAGAATTACATGTTTGCCATACAGTAATGAGTTGTGCAATTGTTTTTATCAATCCAATTATTTATGCTTGCTCAAATAAACGTTATAGAAATGCATACAAGGCAATTTTTAAAAGTGTTAGTAATGGTAGTAGTAATCAACAAGATTTAAGTTTACAAACTCCACGTAGTTTGCCAAATAAATAAATTTTAAAAATAATAAAAAAATAGTAAATAAAAAAACTTTTTTTCTCCTTTTTATTTGTTTTACTTAATTATTTTTAAAAAAAGTTATCAAGAGACTCGGTAGGGTCTTCCTATATGTGTAGTTTTCTCAGCCATTTGTCTTCAGTAAAAATGTCTTATCAAACATTTTTTTATTTTTTTCGATTGAATTATTTATGATGAATTTATTTGAACTATTTTGATACTGTTACTATTGTTCTATCAAGTATGTTCATCATAAATCTATTTTTTTAAATTTTAACTCCCAGTGGATGTTAGAACAGAATATCTTAAGTATCAAGTTCTTTGATTGTTGTTCAATGGCCTCGCCAATGAATTATTTGTGACAAGTTTGCAGATAAAACACTAATAAAATAAAAAATATTAATTGCAAGGTATAAATAAATATAAATATTTGCATATTAAAATTATTTTTTATTTTTATTTCACGTTGTCAATATTGGATCACAAATTATACTAAAACACGTTGATTAAAGATTAACAAGAATGTCACCAAATAATCCAATTCTATTGTCGTGTTTCAAGTATATTCTACAGCTGCATTTCAAGTTTATAATATACAATAAATATATTTATATTTTTGAGCCTAACAGCAGAACCAGCAATCGACTCTTTTCATGGTAATAATAATGACTACATTATTATTGCTACGTTAATCAACGTGTTGATCATCTCAAAAAGAATACAATATATATTTATAATTCAATGTGTTTGATATACTCATTAAGATTTTGATAGAAGAGTTACAAAGCTCACATGGTCATAAATTAAAGTGTAATCTATCATCATCATGCTTGCCATTTTTGTTGTTGATTGCCGTTGATTATTATTAATATTACAAAAAGTTGATTAACAAAAGTATCCATTTTATTGTATTATTTTTAATCAAATTATTTCAACACGAAGAAAAGATCTATTTGTCTTCGTATATCTGTATTTTTTTTTTTCATTAATATTATTATTGTTTTATTTTTTTTTTTATTTTTTTTATTTGAATTATTATTTATATAAAATAATTTAATTTATTATTATTCTCGCAGTGCAACGCTGGATATTATATATTAACAGCGAAAAAAAAAACTATTTAACCAGTTAGTTTTGTTTAATTATTCAATTTTTTCCTTGGAAGATATAGAATTAAATAAATAACTTAAAAAAAAGTTACTTTAAAGTAATTTTTAATTAAATCATTTGGCTGGAGAAAAATTTAGCTGATTTTTTTAATAAATTTGTAAAAATTTGATTCAATTCAATTGGCTATATTTTTCTCAACGTAATTATAAAAAATAAAAACATATTTTACTAATATCATTAAAATTCTTTAAAATTTTTGTGGCCTCAAGTTTTTAAAATGGCCTGTGATCATGATTATCATTATTGATATCGAATATTTCGATATTTATTTTTTTTTTTCATTTGAGCAATAGCAAATTTATCGGCCATATTAATTAACTACGTTAAATCACTCTTTGAAGATTTAATTTATTATTTATCAATTCCACATTTGAAACAAAAAAAAAAAAAACATTTCAACAAATCCATTGTTTTTTTGTATCAAGCTTGATACAATATTAGTGTAAAAAAAAGCGTAAAAAATAATTAAAACTTTATTAACAATTTAAATTTGTTTTGTAAATATAAAATATAAAAGAATTTTTATTAATAAATTCTTCATCTATACCATATATTATAAATTAAATTTGATATAAAAAAATTAAATAGAAAAAAAAATCAACTATTTTATAATTCGCTGTTTTGATCTATAATTTATTTTTTAAAACAAATCAAGTCTTTGACTGACTGCTCGGCTGCTTAATATATATATATATCAATAGAACCATAATTTTTTTTTTTTTTAATTGTTAGAGAAAATAATCTAAAATGTATTTTTGTTTATTTTTATTTCAAATATATTTTATAGCTAAAAGTATGCCAATGATTTATCGTTTTTTGGCGATAAACTAATACTATTAATAAAAAAGAGAATTCGAACCGATTGATAAACGGATTCCAGGAAGAGATGAGACTATTTATAAGCTCACCCAATGAAATCGGGTCAACTGGGTTGTACCTCCCTTCCGAAATATGAGTACTGTTGAAGGGGGACAAATAATCCCCCATCGAAGGTCACGTTATAAATGATTTTAAATTATATAAATTCATAATTATGGAAGCATCATTTGGTTGAAGTTCAAGTGCTTTAAGATATGCACTATTTGCTTGACGATATTTACCATTAATACGTAATATTCCACCTAAATTTGCATAACTGGTTGGATCATTTGGACGAAGACTAACCACATGTTTATACCAAATTTCAGCTTCATAAAAACGTTTTGCACGTTGTAATGCTGTTGCTGCAGCAACTGATAATGAATATTCTGATCTTGCTAATTGTGCAGCACGTAATTCAGCAGCTGCAGCATCATTTAAACGATTTTGTGATTTTAAAAATAAACCTGTAATTAAATCCATACATGTATACGTTAAGTTGCAATATAAATTTTATATATTTTTTTGTTTAATTATTTAATTACCATAATGATGATGAACAGCAGGATCATTTGGTGCTATACTTGCAGCTTTTATGAACAATTTTTCTGCTTCAAATATTCGGCTCGTCTAAAAATTTAATATTAATAATAATAATTAATTTTTGGAATGAAATTTTAAAAGTATTTTTTGTATATTATTTACATTTTTTGCAAGCAATTCGGCATAAGTTATATGAGCCATCGTGTAATTGGGCTCTTGATTAAGACATGCTCTGAACCATTTTTCAGCCTCAGCATACTGTTGCATCTTTGAAAGTGTTTCACCCAATAATGCATACACTGCCTGTGATAAAAAAAATATATTTAACATGTATAAAATTTTGTTTTTATAATATTTAAAAATAGTACCTGGGGTGGATAATATTCAGGCAATATTCGTAGAGCTTCTTTGTACGTTGTTAATGCTTCATCAAGCTGTCCATTATCAGCTAGCAAACTACCAAGACGAAGAAGTGCTTGAATTTTAGCAGCTTCATGTACTCTTTTATCTTTTAATCCTACTCCTTCAAGTGTAACTGCTGTACGTAATATTGATATTGCCTCAAATTTACGATTAACTGATGCTAATACCACACCAAGATTAATATATGCTTCTGAAACAGGAAAATACAGTGAAATTAGCTACTAAATTATTGTTTTTTTTCTCTAATATTATTAGACAACTAATTTAATAATTAAAGCTATCGCATTGTTGTTTATACAAAGTAAAAAATTATTAATAAACTCAATTAAATATCTAATCTACTATATTTACAAAATAAAAAACTATAGTTGATAATTTTTTACTTTGATTTGAACATTTAAAAAAAATCTAAATGCATGCATAAATTACTGCTCTGATGAAAATCATTTGATAAATTATATTTGACATAATATTTGTCTGACTAAGTATGATCATTTTATTTGTAAATCTCTTATCAAAACATACCAGAGTAAACATTCGAGTAGTATCAGATTCAACAGTATTATCCGAATGAAATATTGAATACTGAAAATCATCCAAATCGGATAAGGATTATCTGAATTTTAATTCAGTTTATAACATGCTTCCAGATCCGAAATGGATTCAATTGTAAAGCTCATTCGTAAGGTTCGGATGTGGGTTTGATCAGGATGACGATATATATTTACAAAAGTTTTATGAGACATGAATTAAATAACAGTTACTTTTGAATTTCCATATTATCATAAAAATTTACTTTCAGTCTAAATGCTAATAATATTATTTCACTATCATCCTGAGCTTAATGAGTTAGAATTTTAAGGATCTTTTGGACCCAATTTCAAAACCTTACATATAATTTATGACAGCCCAAGTCATGCAAATTGAAGACTGCCAAAATCGTCAATCAAATAATACAAAATAATTCATAAGTTGAATGAAATCGTACGGGTGAGTGAGGGCCGAAAGTTGATTGCACGTTGATAACTCAGAATAGCTTCATCATAGTTTCGTCTTGCTTGTTGTAAAGCCCCTCTTTATAAAACAAAAAAAAAAAAAAAAAATACAAAATTAAACATTTGAAATATATTATGACGAATATAAAACTTACAAATTGTAATGAACATCAGCCATATTTGGTCGATATCGTAAAGCTTGAATAAATGCTTCTTCTGCTTCAGCAAATCTTCCTTGACTGCTTAAAATACTACCAAGATTTCCATATGCTATTGAAAATAATAAAACACATAAATTTATTATAACGTTAAAAATATTTCAACCACAAAATTTACCTTTTGGTGGATTAACATGAAGTGCAGAACGATAAAGACTCTCCTCATCATGCCAATCCATATTACGTCTTAAAGTTTTAGTAGCCATAAATGCTAAAAGTATTGCAGTAGCAATAAGAATCAAACGTCCACATGTTTTAGATCCATTTTTAGCAATACGATAAGTTTCAGCAACACTTGCACCAATTGATAAACATGCACCAACACTTGGTAAATATAATATTCTTTCAGCAATAACAAAACCAACATAAAAAAATAAATTACTTGCTGGTAAAAATGGAAGTGCAAGAAAACCCAATGATATGATAACAATGCTAACAGATTTTGTTTTTCCAAATGTTATTATTGAATTTGTTTGTGGTATTGTTGGTTTAGTTAAACAACAACAATCTGTACTATCATTATTATTATTATTATTAATTGCACGACATCCTTCAGTATGACAACCTCCACTTTTTTTACTATCACAAACAGAACATTTTGATGATGCACGCATATATGAGCCAGTTTTTTCCATTGATCTATTACGACTAAATATTTCAGTGCGTGATTGTTGAATTATCCAAAATCCAGCACTTGCAAGACAAACATATAAACATATTGATTCAATATTTCTTGGATCTGTTATACTAATAATACGTGGTACTGTATCCATTGACCAATCAAAGCTCAATGTACTTGGACATAAAAACATTCTTAAACTTGCTGCTGGTAAATAAAGAAATGTCAAAACACGTGTTAATCTTGATGGATGTCTTGCAGTTGGATTATCAGCACTTGCAAAATCTGGTTGACTAGCATTACCAATTTTTACACGTCCACAAATAACCAGTATAAGTCCACCCCAAAGTATTCCAACACTTCGATTACGAGGCCAATTTTTTTCTCGCTCCTGATATAATTAAAAAAACAAAAAAATAATAAAAGTTGGATTACGACTGGTTAATAGCTTTAATTATTAGGCTTTTAAATATTTACCTTTTGTGTATTTGATTCACCATGACAAAATTCCCATAATAAACAAAGTGCCAATGCTGATATTCCAGTTTCTTTAGCTAGTGCAGCTAATAATGATGATACAAGTGCAATAATGAGCATTAGGGGAGATCTTGTTTGATCACAATGAGCAATGTAAGTTAAAAAACCACCAAGAGTTAAAAAACAAGCAAGTAAATCAGCTCGTCCAACAATTCCAGCTACAGCTTCACTGTGAATTGGATGTACAGCAAATAATAAACCGGCAATTGCATGTGATAACCATCTCTCTGGAATTACCTGAAAAATAAAATAAAATTTATATAATTTTTTGTTAAGCGATAATTGTTTAGCTGATTATTGTTTTGTTTTTTTTTTTTTTTTTTTTATTAACTTGCCTTTCTTGATACTCTCACAACAAGACCTGTACATGCTGCATGAAGAGCAACATTAACAAGATGATAACCCCGTGGATTTAATCCACCAAAAATATAATTGAGGCGAAATGTTGCAACACATAAAGGTCGATAACTTCCATGAGACATGCTATCACGTAGTGGTGTTCCCCAAAAATCATTTTCTAATAATGGAAACCACGGAGAGTTTGGCAAAAGATCTGGATTCGTTAAAATAGCTCGTCTATATTTCAATTTTAAAAACAAAATGCATATTAATAACTTGGCGATTGATTAATACTACAAATGAAAGCTAATTATTGATTTATAATTGATAATGATATTAACCTGTCATCGTAAACAAAACCTGCATGTAGTGTATTGTAATATAAAATTGTTGCAATAAGTACACAAAAAATAATCAGGATATCCATGACGCATCGCTAATCTGTTTTTATATCCAAGATGGCATCAATAACTTCTTAACTTGTTGCGCACGATGATGCTTTAATTTTTTGATTTTTGATTCTTTGATATTTTTAATTAATTTATCAATCATTTTTAACATATTATGTTATGAAATTTTATCTTACATACAGCTTGCCACCTTCTACACATTTTTACAAATTAATTTTAACCAACACAACGGAAGTAAAATATAAATCAAAAAAATAAATATATATTCAACAGCGCAGGTAAAAAGTCACAAATCGATTATTTTCATATAAAATTTTTCGAAAAAATTGATATAATCAATTGCAAAATTTGCCATAATACTTTTTTTTTTTTATATTATTTTCAAATATATACACCAAATTATATTAATATGAAATTTTAACATTTTTATTTTTTTTCTATTAGCTAATTTGATTCACTTTATAATGACACTATAAATTATACAATTAAAAATATTTCAAAATGAAATATTGAATTTTTAGCTGTATGTAAAAATGCATTTCTTGATTAAAAATTGATTACAATTTTTCACTTAGCAATACATGTAATATTTTTATCGATAAAAAAAATTACAAATAATTTTAATTACATATTAATTTTGTGTAAAAAATGGATAAATATATTTCAAAAAATTTATAACTCGGCTTATTTGTGAGTAAATATATATTAGTTAAATTATCCTGTGAATTTTTTTTAGTTGTGAAAACTAACGTTGACATAATCAATACTTTTCATGGAATAAAGCTTTTTTTTTTTTTTGAAACCGGTTATATTTAATATTGTCAATGATAATTAATTGTCTTTATATTAACAGTAAATGAATAATACAAAAAATATTAAATTAAAAAATTTAATTATTAACGTAAAAAGTTGTGTATATTGCAATTGGTCATTGTAAACTGTTTCTCCCTTGGAAAATAAGAGCTTTTCACGCGAGACATCGATCGAGGCCGCGCTTGCGCTTATAATTGTACTTTTATTTTTCGTCCTTTTTATGTATTTTTTTTATTATGAGCTTTTCTATACCACAATATCATGCAGGATATCACATTATTAAATAAAATGTAATACGAGATTTAAATTCCTTGTTGCATTTTTTTTATTTATTTGAATTTTATTAGTATTTTTTTGAGAATAAAAATTATTATCTCTCAATTTTCATAAAATAAAAATTAACATTAAAGACATTTTTAAATTTGAAAAATAAAAATATACGTGTAATTTGATTGGTTTATTTTTTTTAATTGAATTAAATTTTTAAAGACCAAAATTTAAATAATAGCTTAAAATATATTGGAATTATTTTACTATATTTTTTGCTTAAAGATTATTTTCTCATTTGAATATTCTCATTTAAAAATATATATAAATAAAAAAAAAATATGATATTATCTTAGGCAAAACGTGGTAGATCATTGATGCCAAGGATTAGGAAAATTTGAAGAGTAAACTCAATCGACCACGAATGAAATTAATATGCATTATTATCATCAAACTGCATCTAAAATTATAAACTTATTTGTAAGGTATATAAATCGTTACTCAAGGAAATTAATATTTCACTGAAATTTAAATTTTAAAAATCATTCAATCTACTGGTGGATTAGTTATAGTTCATAGCATCCTGTAAAATTATTTTGGAGACAAAAAAATATATATTCTTTTAAAATTTAGCTCGTTAAATTTAATAAACAACTTAAAAATTTAGAGGATTATTTTTGTTGGTAAAATTAATTTCATCAGCAATTTTTCCATTTAATTTTTTTTATTTATATAAATTTTTTTAAATTTAATAAAAAATTATTAGAACAAATTAAAGCAAATGCTTAATAAAAATTGTTTATTTAATTAATTAAACTAATTTTTTAAACCACTCTTCTAATTGATTAATATCAACTGTTTTTTGTGAATTAATTTCATGAGTACTACATTCAGCAAATTCAATTTTACAATTTAAATCATTAAAATCAAATGTTTTTCCTTGTTTACCAAGATATAATTTTTTCGTTGATGAATCAGTTGTTTCTAGTTCACTTGTTTTAGTTGTACGTAAAAGATTAATTTCTTTTACTAATATATCTTTGATGACATTGCTACTTTTAGCAAGTGTATTATCCATTTTATTACAAAGAATAAGTACATTTACATTCTTTTGTGTCTCCACAGTCATCAATAGATTGTATAGATATCTAAAAATATAAGATGATTAGTTGAAATTTGTCTTTTTAATTACGGTAGTATGAACTTACTCTGCAACATCACGAATTTCTTTTTGTACAGATACTGAATTAATCATGTAAATTAAAGCTCTCATTGATGATCTGTGTTTTTCATAAAATTTATATCTCAGACGTTCATGACCAGGGATGTCAACTATTGTTAGAAGACTCTGAAATAATGATTCAATATTGATATTATATTATTGTATTAAAATTTATCAGTTAAAATACTAACATTGTTTACTCGAATCTCTCCAACATTTTCAATAATCGAAGTGTATGATTCAACAATTTTTGAGTGAATCAAACGTGTGAAAATTGTTGTTTTGCCAGAATCACTGAGCCCAGTAAGTAGAACATTTCGTCCCAGTGACTTGTTTTTTTGGCGAAAATAAAATACAACTGAAATAAAAAATGAATAATAAATAAATATTTTTTGATATTTTAATTCCTTGAAACACAATAACCCTAAATAGTTTAGAAAAATATGGTACTCATTACCTAATGTTATTAACACCACAAATATTGCTAAAATAATTCCAACAAATGTTGTTTGATCATCACTCTCCTCATTCAATGACTCCATGATTGATTCCAAATCAATCTCAAGTTTAACGTATATATTTTTATTTTATATGTTAAATATGTTAGTTATATTCACAATTTGATCTTAAAAAAATTATAAATGATGAAATTGAATAATATATTTTTTTTTTACTGTCTTCTTGTCATTGCGCAGTGTCATGAGCAGAAAAATATAATTTTATAACATATAATCAAATAAAATTCTTAATAATCATTTTGGTGTATAAAAAAATCTCTTTTTTTTTCAAATAAACATTTAATTTTACAAATAAAATTGTTATAATTACATTTATGTAAAATGAATTCCATGAGAATTGAAAGAATGCAATAAACTGAAACAAAATAAATTTATATATTAATAAAAAATAAGTAGACTGATCATATTAGAATTTGTTCTAATTTTTTTCCAGCAATTTTAAAATTACTTTAAAATAAATTTATAATAAAATTAAAATACCTTATAAAATCGTCCATGTCCATTGTTCGAGCACGTTTATTGTCTGCATTTGCTTCCTCCAAAACTTTATTGACTAATTCTTTTATATCAAAATTATCTGGTACTGGCTAAAAATATAAATGACATTATATCAATTAAAAAAATAAAAAGATGATAATAAAAATTTCAACTCACTATATTTCGAAGACTACAATGAAGTTTATAATTTTGTTCCAACATTGTCATGACTGTTGTTTGTTTAAATGATGCTGAAAGTGTTTTATTTTTTCTTCCAAATGCAATACGTGTTAAACCATCCCATTCTGGATAATTAATTGGTGGTGGTGGAATTTTAGGTTCAACTCTAACAACATTACTTTCAACTTTTGGAGGTGGACGAAAATTATTTTTACCAACTTTAAGTAACATATCAACTTTAGCAAGTAATTGTGTATTAACACTTAAACGACAATAACATTTATCACCAGGTTTAGCAACTAATCGTTCAGCAAATTCTCTTTGAAACATAAGAACAGCACATCTAGAAAATTAAATAAATATAAAATTAAAATTTATCATTAAATACATGGCTTGTTTATAAATTTTCAATTGTTTAGTTCAATAATACTTACCGAAATTGAGGTCTATGTAAAAGTAGTTTAAACATAAGTGGTGATGATATTTGATATGGTACATTAGCAACGCAAAGATCAAAAAATGGTAAATCAGCTTTGAGTACATCACCAACCTTTATTTGTAATTTTGATTGTAAAGCTGTTCCTTGTACACGTTTTTGTAATTCAGCAACCATACGTGTATCAACTTCACAGGCAATAACTTTTTTACATTTTTCCAACATTTTAACTGTCATATTACCTGTACCAGGTCCAATTTCTAATACAACATCAGTTGGTCTTAATGCTGCTTTTGCTACCATACTTTCAATAATCATTGGATTTTTCAAAATATGTTGACCAAAATCTTTATTAAACATAATACCTATAACCAAAAAATAAAAGTATGATTATATCTGACAATTAAACACAACAAAATATAAGAAAATATGAATTGATTTATACCTTGTTTGGCAATTTTGTCGTGAACACGACTAGTTTTTTCTGATTTAACTTTCGGCATTTTTAAATTTTATTATGTACTTGTTAATTATTGATAATCAAGGTGTATTGTTGATCCATGTGATTGCATGTGATCATGTGGAATTTAGATTTTAGAGTGTGAACAAAAATACGTCAGGATTTACTACATAATAAAGGTTTCTGTACTTTACAGGTAGATTACTTGAAGTTAGCTGTTATTGTCGATTAAAATGTTAGCTATTTTTTTTAAACATTCACAGTTACTTTTACATATAAAATTATTAAAAATTATAAAAATTCACTTTAAATTACTGTAAAATTATGGAAAAAAAAAAGTGTCAATATCTTGATTAATTAAAAGAAAAGACTTTTTCAGTGTAAACAACCCTTTATCGATAAGTTTCGATAATTTTTTTGATGGATCTTTCTGATTTGCAGAATATTTCAGGTTGTTCATAGGCAGGTTTCGCCATAAGTAGTCATCTTAATCAACTTGTTAAACTTAATAAGTTATTAATTGTTTACTAATAAAATGAATGTCATTGCGAAATCGGGTAACTTTGTTCCTTATGGACGAGCAACTGTGACAGCAATTTCAAATGGTGCATTACCAGTAACAGGAATTGCTAAAGTTCAAAAGAAAAAAGAAGTACTACCACCAAAAATCATCAGAACAAATGGCTACAGTTTGGCTCAAGAAATTTTTCAAGTACCATTTACTGTTAGCTCAGGACCCGCAGGTATATTTTCCTTATATTTTTCTTAACAATAATCACCCAAAAATAATTATTACATTATATTTTTTAAACTTTTTAAACTTTGACATATACTGTACTTTTCATCTGTCCCCTCTTCAAGGGTTATGTAATGTTTTTAAATCAAAATTCATTGATATATATATATTTACAGTTTCAATATATATTATTTAATAATTCAATGAAAATTTTCTATATATAGTTATGACATTGAACAATCAATTAAATTAACAACAATTGTTTTTTATATTTAATTACAGTGAGCACTCAAATACTTCAAAAACGTTTTGCACATACTGATATTCAGGTACCAAGTTTTGATGCTTATCGTAAAGATATTACTAAAGATCCAACTGTAAAATCAAGAGATCATGTTGCTGAGAGATCAAATTTTGGATATGCAATTGCTGCTGGTATGTATTATTTTTTAAAATTCATTTATTTCATAGTGACAATGGTTTTTTTGTATTTCTTCAGGAACTGGATTGGCAACTGCATATGGAGCAAAAGGATTTGTGACTGACCTTGTCAGTACAATGGCGGCATCAGCTGATGTTTTAGCTAGTTCTAAAATTGAAGTTAAATTAAATGCTATTCCAGAAGGTAAAAGCATGGTATTCAAATGGCGTGGAAAGCCCTTATTTATTCGTCACAGGTATAAATATTTTATTTTTTTTTTTACAACTAAGCTAATAATTCTACAAATTGTTAATTGAATTATATTTTTTTAAAAATTTCTCAGAGGTCAAGCAGAAATAGCTAAAGAAGAAGCAGTAAATTTATCAGAACTTCGTGATCCTCAACATGACAAAGATCGTGTTCAAAACTCAAAATGGTTAATTGTTCTTGGTGTTTGTACGCATTTGGGATGTGTACCAATTGCAAATGCTGGTGAATTTGGTGGTTATTATTGTCCATGTCATGGTTCTCATTATGATGCTAGTGGACGAATTAGAAAAGGACCAGCACCTTTAAATCTTGAAGTACCAGCTTATGAATTTAAAGAAGGTGGTGATTTAGTTGTTGTTGGTTAAACAAAATTTAATTAATAAATAAAACAATTGATAAGACAAAATTGTAGTAAAAAAAAATTGAGTTTTATCTTGTTAAAAAAACATTATTGATTGTAAATTAATAACAAGAACCATTTAAAACTAATAAAATAATAACAGTATGTGAAATGAAAAAAACTAAATTATTTTTTCTTTTCACAATAACTGAATTGCTAAAATGTACAGCTTGTTGAATTTAAATAAAGTAGAAATGTGGTACTTTATAGTATAATTACATCTCCGACATCAACATTAAAAAAAAACATTACGTCAGTTGTTTTTTTTTTTTTATTAATAATTATTTTAATCTTGTTAAGGCACTTGTCTACTATGCAAGTTTATTACCAGGATAAGTCAAATTTTAGATATTTTCTTGGGGATATCGAGCTTGCAAGTACAACAAAAAGAAAGACAATTACCAGAAAAAGTCCTATTAAAAAATTTGCATAATACATTTACAATAAAAGTATGTATTGGTGTATTTTTGATGCAACTATTCACACATACATGCCAATTGCATAACATCATAATACTTTTTTTCCAAGATGATGATGTTAATCATTAAAAATTAAAAAATAAAATAATTTTAAATTGATTTTTCATTTTATAATAAATTGATTAGCTAATTTAGAATATTTTCTATTTAAAATATATTTTTTTTTTTAATTGAAAAGATGGATAAAATGTATTTTAAGAATATTTTTGTGGGAATGCATCATTTACACAATGTGTTATGCAAGAATTGGGGATAAAATAACATTAACAAATACATGAGTAAAAAGAGAAAGTTGTAAAGTTGAATGTATGTGAGCATACATACAGGCAACCCCCAAATTTTATAATCTATATCAATACTACCCTTCTTGTGCTTACTGACCATGACACCAGACGTCGTCTTTGTATGTTTTTATCCTCATTCATTGCATTGCATTTCAGTTTTGCGCAACATAACGGGGCGTCTGTATTTTCTAAAAAAAAAAAAAAAATTTCCTTTCTATTCTAAATTACATTTTACTTTATTCAGTTATCAGTCATCATTGCTGCTGGCGGCGTGTCGACAAAATTAAAAAAACAAATGACAATTTCGGTTATCTAAATTATTGTTTAAAAACTTTGCAAATTAATATAAAAAAAAACAATTGACGTTTATTATTATTTATACTTGAAAAAAATATCAATACAGTGTGTTGCACCCTAAACAGACATAAAAAACAACCCGTCACTTAGTTATTCGACCTTGAAATTATTGAAATATATTTGAGTAAATGATTTTTTTTTTTTTTACTTTTTAATGCCACCATTTTAAATATATTAATTTGACAATATGCAGATTGTTTTTGTTATGTTAATTTTATGGAAATTAAAAAATAAGTGATGTGATTTTGTGACAGGGTTCGAAATGTGTGATAGGATAAGAAAAAGCAAGAAGCCGGTGAAGGCTGGACAGAAGCTTGACTAATCTTTTGATTATAACGTGAGTTTTTTTTATTATTATTTGACATTAATTATTTTATATTATCATGATTATGTTTGACAATAAGTTTGGTTATTTTTATTTTTAATAAAATTTAATTTTTGTCAAGTTGACATTACTTGATTTATTAAATTCATAAAATCACAATATTATATGAATAATTATTTGCATATTATTTAATTTTTTTTTTAAATAATAATTATAAATAGTGTTGTAAGGGTAAGTCATGTTATATTGACCCTTCGTTAGTTACAGCAATGGCTTGACATTTTTTTTCCCCGAGATTATTGATTGTACATTGCATGTATTTATTGCTACTGTTAGCTTGCTCTGAATAACAGCCAAATTTTATTATTTTGCTAAATAATATTCCATTATTAATATTGATTTTTAAATGAATAAATTGTTCGTGTTTTGTTGGCAATGCTGCTCTTTTGTTTTACATTTAATTGTAAATAATAAATATCAATTGTCATTTTTTATACAAGTATGTCATTCGAGTGAACAAATTACTTGATTGTTGATAAAATATATATAAAATCATGTGGAATTAATTGTACAATAATAAACGAGTTGGCCAAAAAAAATGTTGACTCAATTTTTAGGTAATTAACGGTCAAAATTATGTTGTGTTGTTGTCAAACTAAAAGACAAAATATAGATGTTTTTTTTTTTTCACTTGTGTGTATTGATTTTTAACAAGATAAATATTGACATAAAAATTTAATAATTATTATTGCCATGTGAAAGTAGTCTTATGTATTTCATGAATGTTGTTGTTTTAATATTTGGGTAGCTGCATAAAATATAAATTTTGATAAAGATTTCTCGCTAGCTAGATGATGCAAAATAACAAGTACGCATGCGCATAAAAATCTCCCATTTGCACAACTAGATTAACACAATTACGCCGAAATCCTGTGAGTACGACCTTAAGACTTAAGGGTTATACAACAGCTTCCACCGAGGGTTGTAAAAGCAACATTCAATAAATTTAAATTTTTGTGATTATATTTCAAATTAATTAATCGAATTTTCTTAAAACTTTTACAATAAATTATCTATATAAATAATATTGCAATTAAATTTATAAAGAAAATAACAGCTTATTTTTCTCACTATAACAACTAAAAACTTTCTCTTATTCAAATAGTTGTTTTGATATTAAAAAAATGTGGATATACTTTCTAATTTTTTGCCAAATATCTATTATTTTCTGCTCATTTACCGTTATACTATTTTTTAAAATACTTCTATCTGACTAAATATTTCTCCGGATGATTTATCTATTGAAGAAAGATATCGTTAATGAAATGAAAATACTAGAAAATAAATTTAATTTAAAATTTGCTTTAAGCATCCCTTGCATATAAAAACTTGCAATTATACAAATTAAAACCCTCAGTTATTTAAAAACTAAAAAGCAATAAATATTTTTGATAAGATACTTTGATTAACATAATATAACGTCAGTATTTTCTAGTGCAATTTGTAATTTTTATATTTTTGCGGAAATTTGATCTACTACCTTAATGTTCTCTGCAAAACAGCAGTAATAGGCGCCAGGCGGGGGTGCAAACATTGACGGGCGTGACGTGGTCCAAGTAAAATGTACGCCCATGTTAGTGATAGCCCCAGCAACTAACATCAATTTTCTTGCCAAACCATGATGAATACCGTAAATATCATAGCATTGTTTATCTTCAAATATTATTTCTATTTAAACACCTGTTTAGAAAATAACAACAAAAACAATTTATAAATTTAACGCGATATCAACCAACAACAAAAACAACAAATGACATCTCTTAACTGAATATATTATTTATTATAATTTGTATAGAAAAACCGTTCTTTTAACAGTAAATATATTTGTATCAAATATAATTTGTTCATATTAGTCGGCAACGATACTATAGCAAAAAACTAATCAACCAAATCTGCCATATACATAACCTTAATTTTATAAACAATTCTAACGGTTTTATTTTTGAAATTTAAAGTTTGCAAATTTGCCAATAGGACAGAATGATTTCATCCAACCACCATACATCACCTGTCATTTAATTTTTCTTTTTTTTTATAATATACGGTTCTAAGAGTAAATAAAAAAGAAATTAAAAAAAAAAAAAAAAGATTTTTATGTTATTATTTTGAATTTAAAATTTACAGCTAACAACCAAGATTTATGAGAATATTTTTTTCTAAGAAAAACAACTTGATTTTTTCTTTTATTACCAAAAAAATTTTTTTATTCACGAAACAACCTTGTTTTTCACCCTTTTTTAAAATTCAAAAAAAAAAAAAAAAAAAAAATTGTTTTCTATTGTTATTAATATTTGTTTTTCTATGTAAACTATTTTCAATGTTGTCCTTGTAAATTAGAAAAAGACAGTTTAAAACTCGTCTTATAAAGCTCCTATTCCAGTTTTTCCCTTTCCCTTGAGTATACTTGGATATACCCACTAAAATTTAGTTAAAAAAAAAAAAAAATCTGATAAAGGTCATCGTCTCATGCGCAATTCACGGCCGTATATCTAACTCACGGTCATTTCTTGTCACACGTGATACTTTATTTCTCTGTCTTTTTATGCTTCTATTTCGCTTTCTGCACGCGCATTGTAGAAATTTTAATATATACTACAAAGTTACAAAATTCTACAAACATATATACCTATATAATAATAGTTATATTTCAAAAATTATGACCATGCTTAGAAACGAATAGAAATCTTGTTATGTATATATAGCTAGAAATAATTCACAGTATTTCACATTAAAATTGAGAAACAAATATTTGTTATTAACTTTTTGATAAATTTTTTTTTTTACATAGATACTAACAGATTTCATCTAGTAGATGTATATATTTGCTATAAAATAAATATGCTGCAGTTAAATAGAAAAAAAAATAGACATTAGAATATATTTTAGCATAAATTTTGATATAAAACTTTTTTTTTTTATATAAAAATACAAGTTTTTATAAAAACTGGTATTTTTTTATTTTTTAAATTACAGCTATTTTTTCTTGGTACTATTTCTAACAAAATTGGCAAATTATAAAACTGGTTTTTTTTTTTGTCATTCATATATTTTTATTCAGTAAATTTTTTTAAAACTAAAATTTCTCCAAATTTTTCTATGAAATTTTTCCGAGTTTATAAATTGTTTAGCTAATATAAAATTAGACATTATATGAAGTCTTAAAATATATAATTGATTGAATTTTTTGTTATATGAAAAAAATAGTAAAGTTAATTTATCATTGATCCAACTATAGTTGAAAATAAACTGCGCATCAGAAGCATTAGAAATACAAAAAGTATAACACGATATATGTGTAGAAAATAATTTTTAAAATAAAAAAAATAATCAAATGATTTTATTTTTGAGAAATGAAATTAACGTTGAGGTTGTCCAAGTAAAAAAATATATAAAAATAAAAATGTCATTAACAAATGGATTCATTTTATGATGGCCATTTATTCAAGGTTTATATAAATATATTATATAAATATTTATTTATATATACAAAACTAAATAGCCTACAAACTTTTGGTAGTGTTGATGGATAACATTGTCATTTTAATAAATGCATATATTTATAGAAAATTGATATACTTATATAAATATATAAATATGTATGTCGCAAATGAATCTATTGAACAACGAATATATATTTGTGGCAAGTCAGCACCTGCTTTGTGCTGTGACCTCAATGATTGTCACTTCCAATCGCATTCATCCAAAAATAAAAAATAAAATCATCGGATATATTTATTATCTTATACTGTCAACGTTTATATTCATTATTATTAATTTTTCTATTATCAAAAAATAATAATAATAACTATTCAACTTTAATAAATTATATAAAATAAAAAAGTTTGAATCTTAATGAACGCTTGATTATTAAACGACGTGTTTTTTTATTTTACAAAAAAAATTAATTTCTTTTATTGATTTATTAGTTTGTCAAAAAATAACTCTGTCCGAGAATCGAACCTGCGATCGTTGCTTTTTGGACAACGGCCCTATAACGTGTTAACTAAATATCTGTTATTAGTTTATTCGGAAAAAATTAAAGCTATTAAATCATGTGATAAGGAGAAATTGTCATTGAAAATTTCTAAACAATATATACTGATGAGTAATGAGTCATCACATCATTATGTGATGACTAAATCAACCTAGCTTATTGAACACGCTGAATCACACTTCAAAGGAGCCCATGATAATGTTATTTTTTATATACTTTTCTGTTATCATTTTTAGATTGCATGCTTCATAATAATTCTGTTCCATTTTTTCCTTATTGGTAAATCAATTTGATGAAGGAAGTATTTTGACATATAATTTTAGATTATTTAAATTAAAAAAAATTCCATTATTTTGATGTTCATAGATCAGAGATATTGTTTATTTAAAATTAAATTTTTTTATATTCATTTTAAATATTATGAAATGCAGTGTTTAGATTTAACCAGTGAGGCCATGGATCCCACTTAAAAATTATTAAACACACGTACATGCATAAGCGATGTGCTGTGTCGTTTTACATAGCCAAAAGTATATTCGTTATGATTGGCTGACACTAGTACAGTACCAAAAAAAATTATATATAATTCAGCATTAGATGTATAAACTTGTTTTTTTATTTAACATGAGGACTGTATTACCCTAAACTTTTTGCTTTGATAATAATACATGTTATCGTCACAATACTATTTTAAAAAATAGTTAAAGATAACAAAAAAATTACAAAATTAAATTTTTTCCATCACAATATTATATCAATAAATTGTTGCAGTTCGAATAAAATTTTTACCACAACATTTTTTTTATCAAAAAATTGTTTTTAATTTTATTTTTTTATCTCACTGCAACTATCAACTATTTTCGTGTCTTTATTTTTATAGAGATAATTTTAATTTATACATTTATAAAAGATATCGTTAAAAAAAAAAAAAAAAAAAAAAGTTATTCATATTTTCGGTATTATTATTACTCAATTTTTTATTTTTTTCCATAAATGAAAAAACTTAACTTTTATATGTAGTTTATTTAAAAAAACTGTTGTAAAAATCTAAAAAAAAAATACATAAGTATTTTTTTTTTCATTAAATAAATAAACTAGGAAATGAAAAAATAAAAAATAAAAAAAAAAACACATTAACGCACCCTAATATACATATATACATAATACATACACATAATGTGAGCGTATTAAACATGATAAAAAATTGCGTTCATAGAGTTTAAAAAAAAATATATAAAATAAAAATAAGTATAGAAATAAATAATGCGATAAAAAGAGATAACCCAAAAAACAATTAAATAAGTGAGTAAGCAAGTGCGTGCAAGTTCGTCAAACGCATGTGCGTGCGGAATCACTAAAAAATTTTCCGTGTGTGTGCATGTTATGTGAGTTGGAACCGCGCGTGCGACCCCGTAATGACCTTGAGTTCTCCCTTCTTCATATATATATATATTTTTTTTGATTACTCCTACTCCCTCTAATTCACCTCACTCAACCTCTCAATATTCGAAAAATTCTCAATACTTTTAAATGACAAATATTAATTTGTGAGAACAAGGTGTGAAAATTGATAAATCTAATTCCAAGTTAAATTCATATTTAAACTAAATTTAGAAAACTTGAAAAAAAATAATAATATAGTTCAAAAATTATATTAGAAAAAGCTTTCGCAGTTTCTTAGAAACGGCCAAAGGGTCAATCTATACAAAATTTCTCTCTTCTAGAAAAAACGAAAAAAAACTATTTCTTATTTTATTTTATTTTTTTACTTTACCCTTTTTTTTCTAGTTCCCTCAACGTTGACTTTTTGCGTGACATCATGTTAACCACTAAAACATTGAATTTTTATATTAAATTTTTTTTTTTCTATACAAATTTAATAATTTTTTTCAACTATATATAAATATCTTTATTATTGTATTTTTCTATAAATAAAATAACGTAAAAGTTGATAAATAACCAGCATATTTTATGTACTAAATTGTTCTCTAGATCAGATGAAAAATGGTTGGAATTATTTTTTACCACAATCAATAATAGTTAGTCTTAAATAGCGAATAAAAATTATTCATTTCAAAACAGCAGATATCTTGACAATTCGTGAATTACGTATATCGTTTAGTAGTAGTACACAGTCATTCCTGTTAATAGTGCAGTACTATAAACAGAAAAAAATAGTACTACTATGCATAGTATATTTTTTATTCGATGAAATAGCAACAAATTAAGCTCATTTATTAAAAACAATAGTTCAGAAAATTTTTGTACTAAGTATATCAATATACATAGTATAAACAGTATATATGTATTGATAAAAAGTACTATGTATGGATACTTAGTACAAAAAGTACTATGTATTGATACTTAGTACAAAAAGTACTATGTATTGATACTTAGTACAAAAAGTACTATGTATTGTTACTTAGTACAAAAAGTACTATGTATTGTTACTTAGTACAAAAAGTACTATGTACGTAGTATACAAATTTTAGTATAGGTATTGCAATCTTATGTATTGCAAATATATTCAATCTTTATTTGATCATAGAGCTCTAAAATAAGTTTATCGCAATAAAAACCTACAACTACTATTATTAATTAATAGAAAGAAAATTTATCCATAATAAATAGTGTTAAAAAATAATTTTAAATTGTCTTAATGTAGTTGATTTATAATTATATTGATAATCTTTAAACGTAAAAATGTACATTGTCATTAAAATGTTTTATCACATAATCGGACTGTAAAGTTATAAGGTCTATATGATGCGATCCGAAATTTTCTCAGAACTGTTATTGTGTATATATTCATTTATAATTTTTTTTTTTTAATTTTATATATATATTTTATTTGGCTGTTTATTTCGCCACTTGTCGGTTCGATCTACTCGTTCATTTCTCCTCCAACACTGCGCGTGTGTTCCCTTTTTTTTTATTATTTATTTGCCCTCTCTGCTTGGTCATAGCGTCATTCACTCGTTACCAAATCTCCTCTTGTTCTTCTTTATTTTGCCTTCTACTATTATATTATTATATATATATTTTTGATCACCGCTATATGCTTCTTATTCTTTTTTTCCCCTACTTTAGTTACACGTGCGTCTCTTTAGTTTACACCGGTTAGTCCAAGCTCCCACGTAGTTTCGCGTTCATCTATTGCTCTCTTGCTCGTACTTTTCAACATACATAGATGCATGACGAAATGCTGTACTCATACCAATAAAATACTAGTAGAATGCGTGTATGGGAACTTACTCAATTTTGAACACAGTGCTCCAAGTAACAGCCTGTTGTGACGACTCACTTTGGCTTGTTATCCGAAATGAAAAAAAAATAAAAAAAAAAAAAACACTATTTTTGATAAATTAAATAAAAAAAATAAATTAAAAAAAAAAATAAATAAATATATTAGTTTTATATTTAAACAGAGAAAATTAAAAAGTTTTTTTTTTTTTTGTGTTAATGAATATATATTTTAGTGATTTTTTATAATAATTGTATTGTTAATTTGGAAAATTTAGTTTAAAAGGTTTTTTAAAAAATACATTTATTATTGTTTTATTAAATAATTGTTTATTGTGAAATTTTGTGAAAAATAAAAATGTTTTATTTATTATTTTAATTTAAAACAATACTGAGAAATATATATTTTTTTTTTTTGTGCAGCTAGAGTTGCAGCAGTTTGAAGTACACGTGTGATCAACAAGATTAAAAAAATTAAAAAAATAAATAAAAACGTGCTGGAGGGTGAGAGTGATAAGGGAAAGGGTACTGTGTCAAAAGGTGACATCATGGATTCTCAACAACAATTTTGTCTAAAATGGAACAGTTTTGGCAGCAATTTGGCAACAGCATTTTCAAATTTATTCAAAAGCGAGAGTCTAACTGATGTGACCCTGTTTTGTGAAGGTAAGTTATCATTTTAAAAAAAAATAATTTAAATTACAAAATAAATATTTAAATTTATTTTTCAATATATTATCTCAATAATAATCGGTATATTATTTTTATGCATTAAAAAAATTAAAATTTCAACTGTCAAATTTATATTGTTCGATAAAAAAAATAATTAATGTTATTTATTTATTTTTTTATGTATTTTATACGCCTTTATTTTTTCTAACGATTTTAAATTTCAAAATTTGCAATCACCTTTATATAATGACCACCGTGAAGACCACACATTCATAAAAAAAGCTTTCGAAATCGTCAGTAAGATGAACTTTCTTTTTGAATGATTCATCTTTGAAAGCCAATTTTTTTTAACGTTACGATATTTTTAAAATATAAAATTTAGCTTTTCAAATTAAACATTGATTTTAGTGTTCGTTTTTTAAACTTATTAAATGTTTTTTTGCAAAAATATAAAAAAAGCTCAATTTTAAGGAGCTGAAAGCACTTACCTTCCTCACATATTTCGCAACCAATATTTTTTGTTTGCAAAATTACACGTGGCTTATTAATAAATCATCTCAAATGTTAAAAAAATAATTCGAGAATGAAATAAACAAGCAGCAATTATCAAGTACGGTTCAAAAAGATTAGATAATATTATTGCACAAGTTGATCCTCATATAAACATATATCATGAAAAATTTAACAAACAAATGCTATCAATTTCCCCAGTACAGAAAAAATAAAAATTCTTCAAAAAATGCACTTGTCGATACAAAGAGTTTTTATTATATTTTTTAATTGTTTAATAAAGCAATTTTATCGAAAGTAATTAATACATAAATTTATATTTCAATCTCTCGCTTGAAAACAATCATTTTTAGTTGATGAAAAGACTGAAAAAAATTTATCAAACAATGAAAACTTGCAATATGCAGTTTCGCCATATTTTCGCACGTTTAATAGTAGGTGTGTCGCAAAAATGCATCGAGCTAGTTGGCTGAGTGCTTTGAGAGGAGGGCAACCAATGGTATTAGTTTGTTTAAATTTAAACCACCCACTGCATATTATACGTTGCAACGCGTTGTGATGCATTTTGTTGGCAAAAATTTTTTTAAATCACTATTTTCCCCTCCGATATATTTTTGTGTATGCGAATATTTGCCTACCACTTCCAACAGTTGAATATTTAACTGTTGCAAAAAATTTTATATGTAGCAGTTAGCTATCAGCTTTTGTACAAGTACGACCAATTTTTGTTGAAAAAAATTTTTTTTTTCCATTATAAAATCACAGGTGATGAACGAAACGAAGATATAATTTTTTTTTTGTGAATAATTTCTTTAGCTTTTTTTTTTTTTTTCGTAAAGATTTGTAATGTGAATTATTTAATAAATAAAATATTTTAAATTTTATTAAATTTAGTACAAATAGTTATGTCTATATTCATTGATAAAAATCACGAATAACAAAAAATGTTTTTTACGATGAAAAAATGTCGTTTTTTTTTCTTTTATTTTAATTGGATTTATGAAATATAAAATATCACATTTTTTAAATCTTTCGAATAATTTATTTTTCGTCAAGAGGAATCATTTGAGTGCGTTCAATGCGTAAAAGTCTCGGATCATGGGTCACGAGTTCCCCACCGTCATCACACTTGTCTTCAGTCAAAGTAGGTCTGGGTTACAGTTATACCTAACAGTTTTTCTCTTTGCCTCTAGGCATACACCGTGTTAAAAAACATTTTTTTTCAAATAAAAATTAGAAATAGTATATTTAAATAACTATAAGAATGTTGATGCACATTTAGGTTGGCACTTCCACTGACTAAAAAATATTTCAAACGGTATAATCATGCGTAAGGTAGTTGTGACGTATATTTTGTAGAAAAATATACATCAAATGTACTCCAACACATATTATAATGACACACAAAAATTACAAACTCAGCAAAAAAATGTTAAAATAGAAAAAAAAAAAGTTTCTAAAATTTTACCTGGCAATTTAAAAAAATTTTTTTTTTTCATCTCGACATGTCATTATGACGTCATTCTATTTGTATTTCCTTTCTAATTTTTAAATATTCTATTTTGCAGCAGTCTAAAAAAAAAAACGTGAGATCCCTCTTTTAAATTTCTACCGAATCGTTTTTTTTTTTTCGATGTGATCGAGTTGCATCAGAGTTGAATGTATATATGTAAATAACCACTTGTGTTTTAATAAGATATCAGTTAAAAATAAAATAATAGTGACATCGTTATTATATGGTTCACGAGTATTTGACAAAAGTATATAGAAGCACAGTAACTATAGTAGGTCAAATACCCCACAGCTATCATACACGGTTTTGTGGAGACGGATGTATACCAAAACACTTTCGTTTCTGCTTCCTTGCACGTGTGAATTATTAACGTCATTTCCAAGGCTAAAAAGAGAAATAAAAAATAACGATAAAATAGTTAAGCCATTGCTACTAACAAAGATTAATATCTAAGTGTCATCATAGACGGTTTCTATGAAAAAATTTTTAAAGCTTTAAATATACATATATTGTTCTTAATTTATTTAATAATGTTGATGGAATTATTACAGTTTTAAGTGAAAAGTAGCTTGGGTCTTTTTGTTCGAGTTAATTTTTCGGATAAATTAATTAATATTAGATTATAATTAAAAATAAGATTTTTTACCGTTAATTAAAAAATAAACAATAAGTAAATTTAAAATTTTAAGGTTAAGCTATTTTTTAAAAATGATATCATCCAGTTGGGAAGAAACAAAGTGGGGATTGTCTATGCTTACGGATTCGCTAAAATTCATACGGAACAAATGTATGCGTTGAATTTGAAAGGGCATTCTAGTAGTAGTGGGAGGAAGCTGCGTCATTCTTTAGCCAATCAAGTATGCGTAATAAGTAAAAAAAATAGCGAAGCTACTAAAAATGTAAAATCGATTAATTAAATTAAAAATTGATGGTTGAAGTGGCAATATTAAATAGATTATGCTTATTATTTTATTTTTTTATCGATAAAGTGTTTGTATAAAAATGAAAAAAAATTACATAGAATATTCTGAGGATGCATGAATTCAGATGCTCATCCTATTGAAATAAAGTAGCGCACTAAAACTAGTGACTTTGGTGTTGATTTTTTTTTTAGAGTCATAGTAAGTTTAGGGTATGGCCTTAGCAACCCTTATGATGCATGTACGACTTCATTATACATGCTCAATCAGTCAAGACACTTTAGAATCCTTTGATAACTTGTTATTTATATATAAAATTTTTATTATAGTTTAAGAAAAATAAAAAGTGCAGGTAAAGGCAATGTAGTGGACGTTATTCATAGTACAATCTATAAAGCTACATTCTATTTGTGCTAACTTTTACTGTGGTTAACTCTAACCGATAGATTTTAACCTCATGTTTTATTCATTAAATATATATATTAAAAAAAACTCATCTATAGAACTGACCCATACAGGTTTTCCATCGAGGATAGTCCTTCTTCTAGCAAAAAGAATTCTTTATGTTAAAAAAAAAAAAGGTTCTCTTTTGTCTCTATGAAATGAATTTATTATTCTCAAATTGTTGGAGTATGTTTTTTCTTCTTTTTCTTCTTCAGCAAAAAAACATCTAATAGCTAATCACAAATCTGTATTTTTAAATAAGCTGGGTGAAAGTTGTAAATAAAAAATAGTTAGCTACAATAATAATGAGGTTTCATCAGAGATGGGTAGATAATACATATTAATAATAAAATAACAACAAAGTGGCAGCTCTAGGTACATATTTGCTATAGTCTATTCATGCTAACTTACAATGACTGGCACAAAATTGATAGACTTCTTTGATTGCCAAACCGGCCATTAAATATATTAGAAAAAAAAAAAAACACACAACTATTACATTTGACTATTAAATTATTAGATTTTTTTCTTTTTATGTTTTTTGAAAAATAATTATTGCACTACCTTCATGCATGTATTATGCCATATACTCTATATGTAGAAAAAAAAAAATTCATGCGAATTTTAACCCAATCGTGATGCAACAGGATGTTAGTGAGAGTACGTTGACATTGCGCGTGTGACCTCGAATCGATCCGCTCTTTTTCTCTGTCTCTCTCGTTCTCTCTTTGCTTTTTAGCATTTTTTTGTTGCTTCCTACACTTCTTCTCTTCCTGTTCTATATGGAATTGTAGAGGGTCTTGTCCTTGAACATAATTATATATGTATTTATAGATACACACATATACATATTAGAATCTATCATAGAATCGCTTTGTACCAGGCATATATATGCTGAGCAAGTTAATTTTTTTTCTAGCATCTTTCAAACCAAATGCGTAATGAGCTGAAAAATTATACATCGCCTCATTTTATTTTTTCTAATCAATTTATTTTTCTACAAATAAAACTAATTATCTGTATGAAAAATTATTTTGAAAATAAAATATTTCGATTGTTCGATTAATCTATCGATTCGAAATTAGAAAAAAAATTCACATAACTTTTCAAAATATTTTTACTTTCGTAATAATTTGTTTTTACCATGATAACATTTTTTTTCTTTTTTTTTCGGGTGAGAGGTAGGGCAATACAGATTGATAACATACTGTGTATATATATATTGTATGGAATGGTAACCTTTGCGTCGCCCCAAACAGAAATGTATATAAATATATGAGGCATTCCATGTCAGGCGTAATTTATAATGGTCTATGTTTTTCTATGCTTACATAAACATACATATATTTTGTGATGATTATATGTACATAACAAGAGACAAATCAAGAGATTATACTTGCTTCTAGTAATATTATATTATATTTTTCATTTTTTTTTGTTATTATGAGTACAATTTGAATGGTATTTGACACTTGTGTTATGTATTTTACGATATATACATGTATATATTAGATAACTTATTTAATAGCTTGCGCAATTTTTCTTTATTTTCGATATATATCTAAGAAAATTTGAACAGTGTTATGTATATTTTGTTTATTATTTTTACGCAAACAGATACCAATTGAAAAATAATCTATAATTTTATATAATTTTTATGAATAAAAATATAAATTAGATACATGTGTTTAGATATTTTTATTATTATTATTTTTTTTTTTTTTGAGTTGAATATATCTTTGCATCGTGCCGGCATGTGCAGAGAACAGGAGTGGCCTTGGTTTCACTATTCGGTTATTGGCCGAATAACAACTCTGGTAGAAGTCCGTGTGGATCGCTTGGCCCGGAAAAAAAATAAAATATTAAGTAAATAAAAAAAAAATAAAATTAGAAAATATATTATATCAAGCAAACGCGCTTAAGACTTTTGCAAACTCTGCATCGGCCTTGCCAGAGCGATGACCCCGCCAACACACAGCAATCTCTTCCTTTTCCGATTGGCAAAAGCAGCCAAAAGACATAAGATTATTTATTATTATTTTTATATAATTGTTATTGTTGTTTAGTAATAATACTCAGGTTTATTTTTTACATGCGCTCTTTTATATATATAGATAAATTTTTTTTGAAAAATAAACATGAATGCGCAGATCAACGCACTATTACGTGTAAAAATAAAATATATTTGTTGAAGACATATGCAAGGCCTACACTGTAATCAACTATTCACACGTGGCAATAAATAAAGATAGAATTTGTGTATTATATTTTTTATTTTATTTCAATTTTGTTTTTGATTGTGATTATGATATGTCTTATCTTTAATTTTATATTTTTTTTATCTATACTAATACATAGAAATTCATTTTTATATATTTTACTTATTGTTGTTATTATGTTTCATTTATATTACAAAATTGTAGATAAGAAATTTTAATTTCATAACTTTTTTGTCATTTTAAATGTTTTATGCACTTATGTTTGCATTAAATTTTTTTAGTGTCGACGGTTGGGATCGAACCAGGAATCCACTGTAGTTCTATAGTTAAACAACTCTTACCGCAGTTCTGTAATGTTAAAATTATAAATATATATATAGTTTTAACTATACACTGAGGTGCTAATGGATTTACTTGATTCATTGTTAATTATATTTCTACAAATCCAGATAAATTAATTCTTTATTTCTTTATTCACGAATCAAGTGTAAAGAAAAAAATTATCTTTTATAAAAAACATTCAAAACAGAATAGCTAAAATCTATGTGATATTGATTTTGCATCGTTAAAAAAATTAAACTTAATAAAAGAACAAAAAAAAACTTTCAAATTTACATTTAATTTTGAATAACAATAAATATTTTTATTCTTTTTCTCTGATTATTTACGAACGAAAAAATATTTGTTATTTATTTTTTTATATATTTTATATTTAAATATAATTATAACAATGTAAAATATTATCTATGAGCTAGTGACAAAAATTAAAAAAAGAATCGTACGGCAAATACCGTAAACCGCCTACGGAAGCACGCGCTGATGAAATCATTCGGTCGTTGGCCCTTGCAAAGAACGATCGCCTATATATATTCGCAATTCTTACCAACACATATCATAATGCATTTGTATACATGTATTTATCGTTTTATGTTTGTCGTGGTACACGTTTTCAAAAGATAGATCAAGTGACATGCGTAGTTTTTGCTTGGTCTCATTTAAGAACTTTCATAATATCCAAAAAAAAAATTTCTCAAGTCCCAAGTTGATGATACTTGGATAAGCCGATCTATTGTACAAAAAAAAACTATGAAAATGAAAGCTAATTGCATAATTTTTAAATAAGCTCAATAATTATTAATAGATAAATATTATTTTCTTATTTGAACTTATAAAATACAATTTAAAAACATTTTTGTTTAGTAAATTTTTTTGCCCATATGCTGGGTTTCTTCTGAACACTGCGATTAATTTTATCACACTTGAGTTTTTTTTTATTATACGAGAATAATAGCCCAAGGGTCATGTAAGGTTTTATATGAAGTCTTACAACCTTTTGTTTTTGCTACAGATTATATACATACAACTCATATTATTTTTATTGATGAATTTTTCTCTTTTTTTTTTTTATTAAAATTATAGGTGTGACGTTCAAAGCACACAGATTGATCTTGGCAGCATGCAGCAAACATTTTCAAGAATTATTTGAAGGCATGCCACCATCACCAGCTGGTCTTATTGTTATTCTTGATGGCACTAGTGCACAAAATATGGCGTCATTACTTGAATTCATGTATAGAGGTGAAGTTCATGTGTCACAAGAATCATTAAGCTCTTTTTTAAAAGCAGCAGAGTGTCTTCAAGTACGTAAAAATGAAAACCACCAACTTCAATTTAACCAACAACAAGTATTTACATAGCCCACATCTTTTCAACTTTATTATAAATAATTCTAGGTCAAAGGATTATCAATTGAACATGAAAAATTAGCAGTAGCACACCGACATGCAGCAGAAAATAATAATTCATCAGTTGAATCTAGTAATACGAATACTGAAGTTTTGGAAGCGGATGCAACCAATAACCGGGTATTAAAAGAAGAATCAACACCAGTTTCATCACCAGCACCAAATTATGCTGTACCCAACATGTATAACTCGTCTCATTATTATGAGAGTCCTCAAAAGAGATCAAGGTTGATGAAGTGAGTGTTGTTGTCTTTTTTTTTTTTTTTTTAAATAAATTATATAATGCACATTACAAATATACTAAAACAAAATTACTCAATTTCTATTTGATGTATAACGATGATGTTGAATGAGCATGGAAAAATAAAAGGCCCTCATAGCCAAGTGGTT
>JAPYYR010000917.1:0-59806 GCA_030523065.1 Aphidius colemani | reverse complement strand
AATTCTTTCTCTTCTTTTATTTGATGATGATTTGTATTTATTCTAATAAATAAAAAGTCAGAAATTTAAATGATATTTAAAATTATAAAAATAGTGAAAAATGTTATTGCAACAATTTCATTGAATAAAACAAAAAAACACAATTAAAATTTATATAAAAAAAGGCGTTACATTTATATTTCAAGCTTACAAACATCAACAACATATTATTTTCTTCTTGCTAATTTCAAATGTATTAATATTAATTCATTTTCATTTATCAATTTATCATATGTATATGTTTTTTTTTCCTCTAATTTTATCTTCAAATATACATAATTTATTTAATTATTATTAATTTTATTTGCTAACCATTTCCAATAATGCTCATTTCTTTTTATTTTCATTTATTTCAGATATTTTTATAACTGATTTATTAAAACTACTTGCACCCTGAGCCTCGTTTATGAATAAAAAGTAAATAAATAATTTGATTGAAAATTAACTAGAAGAAAAATCACAGAAGCTCAGAATACAAGATTTTATTATTAATATATTAAATAATAATTAATGACATTTTAGAGAGTTTTGTGCTTTTTAAAAATTATAATATTTATCACACATTATTATCTCATAATTAATTTTAAATGATTGATATTTCATACTTAAAAAAAAACAGGCTATTTTATTGATTAAATATCACTGTTTTTATTTCATGTCTGCTATCTGTGCTTAAAACAAAAAAGATTTTATCAATTTTTATTTAAAATTCAATTAATCAGGCACTTTTAGATATTTCCATATTAAATATACTCTTTCTCAATTATTTTTATTTAACTTTTTCACCCTTTTTTTTACTCGATTAAAACAGCAAGAGTAATCAAACTGAAGACAAGCTTGATCAATCCACACACGGGATATGCATCATTTTGATTTTAATTTTTAATTTTAAATTTTCACTCATTTCTTTGTGTCAAACAGTTTTAATTTTCTTTATTTTTGAGCTTTGTAAATTGTTAGAATAATTGGATATCAACGTTTTACAGCCTTTTCCAGCTCACAACTAATTATTATTTTAAATTATCAGTAAAATGATTATTTTCACAATGAAATTTTAATGTTTTTAAGCACAAAATATGCCTACAATTAATTCTACTAAATCAGACTAATTTTATTATTTTTTTTTTTATCAATAACATAATATATTACTGATTTTTTTTTAGTATTTTTATTATTCATTATCATTTGTTTTTACATTATTGTAAGCTTTGAGCTTGGGCCTGCCTTTCATAGCCCCACTTGATATATAATAAAATACAAAAAATACCAATTAACAAATTATTATTATTATTATTATTATGTATCATTATTTTGACATGATAACAATACTTTTTGCTATTTTTTCTTTACAAATCAAGTCACAGTGTTGTGTGAAAATAATTAATAAATAATATTCAATATTATTCATTCCAGCTGCTGATAGATTATTATATTTAATCAATTATCAATGACTAGATTAAAAATATGTACGTTTTATATATTTAAATTAACAAAACTAGGCTTTCTTACAAATAATTGATGAATTGTGAAACAAAAAAAACCTTTTATCACTCATTTTACAGCTATCAGTGAATAGGATTATGATATCTATTATAAACTACAAAAAGAAAAATGAAATAATCATGAAAGAAATTAAATATATCTATTGTTATTGCAATTTTTTAACACATTAACTATCAATCAATATTTCAGCATTATAATTTATTTGTAAAAAAAATATTTTGCTTTTCTTTTTGACTCAGTTATTTTTTTACATTTGATAAAATTAATTTTCGTTTTTTTATTGCAAATGTTTTTTATAAATGTGGATCGACCACTTGAAAAATTAATTTCTATTAAAAAAACAATAAAAAAATTATTATCATTTGTGCGAAAAAGTATTGATTTTATTAAGAGTATGTTGAGTAGTTGAATGAATGGCAGGCATATTTATAAAATAACAAACGAATCTCTTTATATTTTTTTTTTTCAATTGGAAAAAAAAGAGACAGTCTCACAAGTACCTGGCCATTAATTGATAACTAATTTTCAAGTATAATTGAGCATTGTATTTTAAATCTCACATGGAAATTAAATTAAAACAACGAATGCCTATTTACATCAATACAATTGTTACTTTTTTTTTTTTACCCCGTTGTAATTCTTTTATTAAATTCTAAAGTTCATTTCAACAACTAGTATACATGAGTACTTGTATTCGAATACTGTCATTATTTAATTAATTAATAATTTAAGACTAGCGCGAAAAAAAAAAATATAATTTACATACAAAATAAAAAACAAGGATAAAAATGAAAAGAAAAATATAACAATTATTTTGAAAATTAATAAAACAAAAGTAAAATAAATATATAAATTAAATAGAAAATAATGAGTTAATTTTTTTTCAGCATTTGAGTTAACAAGACAGTTGGCAGAAAATATAAATACAATTCTAATTGTTTTTTTTTTTTTTTTTTTTCAATCCGATTTTGGCATTAGACAGTCTTGGCAACAGTACACGCTGCTAACACTAATATGACTTTATAAACTGTGCTAATTATTTATAAATTAATTTTCATCTAATCACAATTCTAATAATTCGGTCTAAATTGGTCATGAAGTTTTCGAAAAAATATTCATGACCTCTCACAACAGTTATTAAACAACGAGCGAGGAATGATATACGTTTTCATTTAAAAATTCTATTATTATTATTAATATTTTAATTATTATTATTAAGTTATTTATTCTTCTTTTGGCATCAGATAAATTGACGAGAAATAATAATATTTCAAGCCGACATATGCCGAAATAAAAATAATAAATAAAGAATATTTTTTTTTTATATAATTAAAGTATCATTTAGGAAGAAAATGTCTTTGGATTGCATGAAATAATAAGATAATAAAAAATATCCGACAGAGTATCATAATAAAATATAAAATAATAATAAATAAAAATTATTTACGTTAAGATATTAATTGAAACTCGTTGTTTGTTGGACTGGATTATATCCTAACATTGCAACAGGAAATGTTTTAATGTGTGTTTGCCATTGGGCTGAAAGTTGGAAGAATTTCACACCGTACCATTCAGTTCCATCAATTGTAACTGCAATGTAATTATGTAATTATGTTATCATTTAAATTAAAAAATAATTGTTTATATATTATTATGATATTACCTCTCAATGGAATGTTGTGAGTTTTAGCTGAACATATTAATCTCGTGACTCCATCAACAGCCTGACTCTTTGGTTCATTTTCTTTTTCTTTTTCTTTTTTTTTTCCAAGTCTCATAACTGTAAAGAAAAAAAAAAATAATTAATATGAAAACAATGTTGTCAATATAATATAATTTTTTTAAAATAATTATTTACTCTTTTGTTTTTTTTCTTTTGTTGTAAAATTCATTGACAAGTATTGTCCAGGATATTCACAAAATGCTGGTAATCTTTGTACGTGTAATGCACGAAATGCTTGACGTAATGTACTTTTACCCTTATCACCAAGTGTTGGTTTACTCCAATAATCTAATTGTAATTCAACTGGCTCCCATCCTTCACGTGGTTGACTGACATTTGGACTACTAGGTGGTGTTAATCTAGTGGGTGGTGGTATTGGCAAACTCGGTGGTGGTAAACTTGGTGGTGAATATGACACAGCCATACCAGCCTCATCAAAGTCAACTGATGCTGATGTATTATTTTCAGGACAACCAACTCTCACGTCATTTACAAATGGAATAAATATTTGACTACTATCATCTGTTTCTCTAATTAAAATAAATGCAATTAATTATTATTTTTTAAAATTAATTTATTGATTTTTAAATATTATACCTATAAGTAACCATTGCCTCAGCAATTGGTAGCAAAAGTGTTGTTCCAGAATTCATTAAATAATCAAATACTCTAGCTGCACCTTCACCAGCACCACCAGCTTCACGTTCTAAAAGTTCTTTCCATTCATCACCAAATAATATTGAATATTTATTATCTATAGAGCATAAATATTTTGATAACGTATTTAAACCAAGTGGTACTATGAAAAAACGTAGATATTGTTGCCAATCTGGTGGTCGAAAACTTAATAAATCAACATAATGTTTTAATACACCATTTATAAAACCATCACCACCAGCTATTACAACTTTTATTGGTATTGGAGGTTTAGCTGAACTGTTGCAGCTATTAACAGAAAATAAAATTTTTTAATTAAAATATTATAAATAAACTAAATAAATAAAAACTTACAATTTTTGTATTCTTGCAATAAGACATGTAAAAGTAGCACGAATATCTGCTGGTGATGCAGTTGTTAAAACTCTGATATTACGTTCTTGAAGACGTGCTGCTAATGCGGCACCACCTGGATCTGATAGTGACACAAGAGCTATTGATTCTGGTAGACAATCATCTGGTAATACTCTACATAATTGCTCAACTAATGCTTTCCTTGGCTAAATTAAATAAATTAAATAAATATGATAATGTTTATTATTTTAATTATTTAATTTATATTTTGTTTAATAAAATTACCTCTAAATTATTTAAATCCATTGGTGGTTTAAGATCAACACTTAAGCTGTGTTTTTTTGATTTATTACTACCTGGTGTACCTCTGTCTCTTGTAAATAATTTACTTTTTCTATCGGTATTTTCACTTTTATTATTTTGTTGTTGATAATCAGATTTTGGTGGTGATCCTGCAACAACTGTTGGTGCATCATTTGCCTCATGATCTGTCCAATTATCTGGATGGGAATCACTGTCTGCTCGCCTTGAACTATCATCACTCTGTCTATCTCCACATCTTTCTGTAATATTATTTATTCATTAAAAAATCATTTGTCTACTTTAATTACGTTATTTTCTTTTTTTTAATTTAACTTTTTTCTTTGCAATTAAATTATTCATATTTTATTACTTCTTATTGTTATTATTAAATTGTATTTCTTAATTTATTTGTAGTTTATTTCTTCTATTCTACAATGTAAATTGGAAAAAAAAAATTATAATTGGAAACTACGAGACATTGAAAATGAAAAATTATTGTGCTTTAAAAATAACTTACAGTGTTAACATCGTCACAGATTCAAACAGGTAGATAAAAATACATAAAATATGCAATAAAAGTGAAAAGAGGAATACGTACGTGTACTGAGCAGATAGATAGAGACATCGGATTATTATTTTTTTTTTATATAAACAAAAAATTAACTATGTTTGTTGATAATTTTAACATAAGAACAATCATGCTGTATAGAAATATTAATTTTTTTTTCTTTAAAAATTCTAAATATAAATAATTCAATTATAGTATTCAAGTTTAAATTATAAAAAAAATACAGAAAGTTTTAAGCTGACCAATGAAATTTTTATTTCGACTAAAAACTTCTGTACATAAAATAATTTTAAAACTACAAAAATAAAATAAATTTAAATACAAAATGCATTTTATTTTGTTGTCATATTATTATTAAATTAAAATATGTTATTGGCTTTCTTGATAGATTGATCAAAAAAATTATTTAAATTATATCTTTCTTGTTAAATAAATAATCTGAAGTATTTATAATTGTCAATTGTTAATCTACAAAATTTAATTTATATTGTTTACAAGTGACAAATAAAAATATCAATATTATTAGTAAAATTAATATTTAAAATTACATCAAGCATAGACAGAAATAAAAAATAAAAATTGATATTTCATTAATTTCAAGAATAATAATAGTGTACTATTTAAAATAAAAAAACAAATTATTTATTTTTAGTAAAAAATAAATTAAATCAAGGTGATGAATGTATTTTAAATATATTTTTAAAAATTTTATTTGTTTTTAAAATTTGTTTGAATGTCTATTTACGTACCTGGTGTTGTATGCCGATTACGTGATTTATCTTTGACAATTTGACTGGATGATGATTGAACATGTGTTGTAGCTGGTGATGTATTTGCTCCACTTTCCTCTCTGGTAACTACTACCGAATTGAACCATGCAACAATGCAAAGCCAATTCCACCAAGATTTACTTAATTTTTATCATTTTTTTAAGAACAAATGTTTTTTTTTTTAAATAATCAAGGGGAATATAAACTGTCATCAATTGTTTATTGTTATAATTTATATAAAATTATTCAATTCAAAAGCAAAATTAATATATTGAATTAATTTTTTTTATTTAAATATCAAAATACTAATTTATCTGCTTGAAAATAAGCAAAAGTACAAGACTTGTGATAAAATAAATTCAACAATAATAACAATAATAATCATGCTATTATTATTTTGATTTTGTATAAATGATTTATGATTTTTTATTAACTGCATTTAAAAATAAATAGGCTGTGATTAACGATTGACTTTGTTTTAAGATATAACTGTCGCAGCAATACTACATTGTTAAATGAATAATTAAAACAATAATCATGATGAATTTACCAGTATTTGATGGTGCAAGAAGTGATCGACTAGAACTGAAAAATGGTCGTAATGATGGTTTTGGTGTACTGCTAACTGACATTGTATCCAACTCAGGACCACTGTCAGATAAATCTTCAAGTTCATCAAAGAGCTCTTCAATTTCCATATCACCACCTTGTATAAAACAACAGTAATAAATTGATTAATTTATTATTGATTATTTGTAAAAGAAAAGTAAAAAAGTAAATAATAAATAATAAAAGAAGAAAAGCTCATCAATCAACTACCAGATAACTTTTGTCCAATTTCAGCTTGATCATGTTCCAATTCTTCAGAGACACGAAAACGTTTAAGCAAAGCGATAAACTTTTGCTTCAAGTTTCTTTGCTACATAATTGATAAAAATAAAAATTAGTTTATTATTTTTTAAATTTGTTTTATTTATTTATTTTTTGATTAATTACTCTTGCATTTGCTGGCATTTTAGCACGACTTTTTCTTCTATGTACTTCAAGAGTTGGCTCACTATCACTACCCTCAGCTTCATTTTCTGAACTAAATTCTTCCTCTTCATCGCTGTACTCTGGACAAAGACGTTCATTTACATCAGTTGATAAACGTTTGTCTTGATCAACTGGTTGTGATGTTAATCCAACAACACTTATTTTTGCAAGTACAACTGAATTACCACCGTATTTTTCTGTTTTATCGTATATTAATTCTAATTCTAAATCCATTTGTTTTTGTAATACCTAAAAATTTATTATTTTTCATTAATTAAAATATAAATATGGAGATAGAAATAGCAGCTTAATGTATTTTCTTGAAAAAATAAAGCATGAAATTACCTGTGCCATATTGACAAAACCTTCAGCAAGTGTTTTATATCCCAGCATTGTACGATTTTTATATCTTTTTCTTCTTTGTAATAGTATCAATAATTTATTACCATCTCTTTTTAAAAAATGTGGATATTGTAATGCAAATTGTAAGTCCAATTCAGTATCAAGTATTCCACTTGGTGGTAATGTCATTTCATTAGATCTTAATGTTCTTTTTGAACTTTGCATTTTAACTGCAATGCTGATTGACGTTAAATCAACACCAAGTGATCGTAATATAACCAGTCTTGATAATGTCAATGTACAAAGCCTACAAACATAAAAAAAAAAAGCAATAAAAATAACAATTGTAACATTTAAGAAAATTTTTTCAAATATTAAATTTACATTTTATGTTTTATTTTTATCCTCAATAAGTCAATATGTATGTATAGCAACTAAGCTATATTCAAGAATGAAATTTTTATTGCTCATTCAACACGCGATGAGTGTCCGATTACAACACAAGCCTATTTCCCAAACTTTGAATAATTTTTCAACTCCAATATACATTAAACCCTATTTCCTAATAACAAAATGATCACTTAAAAAAAAAATTAACTTTTTTCCCCATTATCATTATTAGAACAACAATTTTTCTTATCAATTCAATCAATCATCAAATGATTATATTAAAATATTAATGTAATAAATGAACAAATGAAGAACAACAAACACGTGGATTTGATAGCTGAAATTCACGTTGAAAATGTTGATATCGATTGGAAAAATTGGACAGACAGACAGTAGGGCGACAGGTAATTGTTAAAAAAAAATATAAAATAAAAAAAACAAAAGTTCATGTATAAATAGTATGTGCGTGTGGCTCCAGGGGGTCGGTTTCGTGACAAAGGGCTCACCTACTGGCTTTCCTGCTATTAATTAAATTGCTGATGATTTTTATTATATATTTAAAATATTTAAATCACAAAATTACATGCTAATTTCAATTTTTATCATAACATCTTTATTTGATTTTTTTTATTTTAAATAAAAATTGATTGTTCAATTTTTTTGCAAAATAATTTAGAAGCATTTTATGTAATTTTTCCTTATGGATTGTAATTAATGTGAAATAATTAATAAATATATGTAGAATAATTATTAATTATAAATTTGTAATACTAGTTACTTGATTGATGAAAAAAAAATAAAAAAAATTGCAATTCGAGGTGGGTTTGCTGGTCAGTGACATCAAATCGATAGAATATTATTTTAACAACAGCTCTTGGCAGTATGTGCAATTTCACTCTCAATTTTTTGTATTTCCTTTTTTAAATATTATTTTATTGATTTTTAGAGTGCATTTCAAATTAAATACAAGCACATGCCATTTTAAATCAATTGATATATCAAGATTGTAATATTAAATGACAAAAAGATATGAAATTTTTTCAATCAAGTTATTTTGATTAAGAGGAAAATTTTATCAGTTGGTAAAATAAGTTGGTGTATTTCTTTTATATATTTTGTATGTCGATATGATTGTACCTGATATTTGTTTGGATACATATGTGACGTATCATTCGTAGTCTGAAAATGGAATATTGATTCGTGACTTGTAGACGAATAAAACGAATACAAGACAATATACACCTGAGCAATGAGAAACTATTTTTTTGTACATAAAAATATAATAAATTTAAATATGTTGGAGGACAATTAAAAATGTGTTGATAATAAATTAAATCAACAATGAGTATAAATATTTAATAGTCATGTTTTTTTATGAATAAAACAAATTCGTTTTTATTTGTTTTTTTTTTTTTTTCGATAGTCGAAAACTATGACGAAAGATATTTTATTTTTTTCTTTTATGAAAAATTTCGAAGGTGAAATGTCTGTTGAATATTTTGCAATGATTATTTCATGGGTCGACAGATTTTATAAATAGAAAAATTTTATCCTTGATGGTTTTATTAGAAAAGTATAGGAAAAAATTTATAAGACACACAAAAAAATATATTTATCATTTTTTTTCTAAGAATATTTTTTAGTGAATTTGAATGTATGAAATTTTTATTGGCATTAAAATTGAATTCTTGTCTATTCAATTGAGATACGGAAATGAGAATTGACAGTTTAATTTTTATTTTTTTTATTACACATAGAAATCAAACTCTAAGAAATTATTCATTTTTATTCTCATCGATAAATTTAATTTAAAATGTCAGAACAAAGAAGACAGTGTATTATTCTCACAATTAATTAACGATAAATATAAACCATATAATTTCGAAATATATTACAATTTTTAAAATATCATGTGAAATGTTTTTGGCCCTCAACACATGTCCGCATTGCAGCAACAATGTTACGTCAATGCCAATGTCACAGACAGACGCCAAAATAATAATATTTAAAGGTCGTGGTCATGTTTTATTTAAAAAAAAAAAAATCAACTAATCAACTACCTAATGATTAAATTAATTAATTGACCAACTGATTGATTTATACAAATTTATCACAACTCTCTTGACACAAAAAACACCCCAAATGAATTTAATTTTCCTTTTTTTTTCTCTCATAAAAATATAATCAATTTAAACATCTAAAAATATCATTAAATTTTTTTTTGGCAACTTGTTTATTAATTTTTTTTATAAACAATTTAAAACTTGATATAATCTAAATTAAAAATTGATTATATTTAAATTTCATAAACAAAATATTTTTCAAATAATTCTTTTAATTAACATAACATTTTTATTTATTAATTTAATCATTTAACAAGTAAAAAATAATAACAATTTTGTATAATTTTCAAGTTAAAAACAACATACTCGTGAGTTTATTATTTTAAAAAATTAATTCAACATAAATAAATGAAAATATAGTAATAATAATGATAAAGTGTGAATAAAAAAGGCAAAATAAATAATAAAAAAATGTATGTGTAAACCGATTTAGTGCTTACCACATGTTGACCGAAAACATAGCAACGGGTTGTCGAATATAAATTTACTCAAGAAAACAACGAGAGAGGAATAAAAAAAAAAAAATAAAATAAAGTTGATATCTAATTACATAAAGCAACGATGAAGCCTTATCATCACTTACATTTGTTGCTATTGACTCATTTTAACAAACCCTCACAAATTCAATCAATTTCTATGAGTTTTAATATAAAAAGAACAAAATTAATTACAATATTCTATGATAATAAATTAAAATATAATTATTATTTTTATTAATGCCGATGAATATCAATTTATGACAATGACATTGAAGTTGATAATCTTGTCATTGAGGCATTTAAATAAGCCGGGATTAGTTGTCAATTTTAAGTGTCACAGGAAATAGAAATATCTCTTCAATTTATTTTATGTTTACATTTTTTTTTTCTTTCATTTTTAACCCATGTTATTTATTTATTTATTAATCATGCATATTATTAATAATTATCATATAATTAAATTGTTATTATTTCAAACAAAATATAAACAAAAATATTTTGCTTATGTTTATTTTGCTTTGGTAAATTTATTTTTAGAAAAATTAAAATTTATTAAATTAAATAAATTCCTTCGATTAATTAATTTGAGAAAATTAAATCAAAATTATCTTTCTCTCTTTCTCTCTACATCTTGGGATTAAATTCTCGATGAGTCAATTTTGAAATAATAATCAACTTTTCTTTCACCAATGCAATTTAATGCGCCATATAAAAAATATTTCTCATTTATTTTTATTTTATCAGTTCTAAATTTTATCTAGAAAAAAAAATAAGTTGATAATAATATATTTGTTCTTGTTTAAATATATATTTAATTAAATAAATTTATCTGATTAAAAAAATCCAGCAAAAAATAAATAATAATACTTGTATTACAATTAAAAATAAAAAACATTTATTTTCATTTTATCTGTCAATAAAAATTTGTTTTAAATGATGATGATGATTGATGATAATGACATGTCAAGATTAAATAAAATAAACATAGTTTATGTGTATCTGATAATCTCAAGTCATTTTTCCATTGTCCGGATGTTTGTCATCTTGTCAGTCGAGCTTTTTTTCCTTTTCCTTTATCAATAAAATTCCCTCCAAAAATCATCACAATGAATCATAAAAAATAGTAGAAATGAGTTCAATTTAATTGTCACGTTTGAATAAATGTATTGATGATTATTTGGGTATTTATTTTAATTTACCTGGGTATGCAATTGGGTGGTGTACGATCAACTTCCCATGTTGCAAAAAGCTTCATTGGTACAGGCCGGTTGGCAGGAGTCGTCATTTTCATACGCTCCGCCATTGCTAAAATTATTAATATGACACTTATCACAATTATTTATTTAAACACATCACTATAATTATATCAACTATTATAATCATCACCAATATATATTTTTTGATTGATGATAAATAAAATTACACTGATGGAATTATAAACATCCCTGCTGACAGGAATATAAACACAACACATCAACACACATCACACAGAGACACTATTTTTTTTACTCTTTACTCTTTATTTATTATTTTTTGATAATATAAATACTTAAAAATATGTAAATATGTATGTTTATTGCGATATATGTATGTAATAATTTTTAAACGTGTATTTTTTAACGCATACAACAATAACAACACCACCCTGCCGTCAAGATTATACTCGTCTGTCTCGTCGGCATTTTATTGTGTGCTTTCTTTCAACAAAATCTTCTATCGGAACTCCGGGTGAACGCCATCTGTTGAATCAGAAAGCGTCATCTATTAGCGAATATACAAAATAACTTCTGAAATATAAAATGGCTAAACATTGGGGTCAACACTGTTATTTATTGGTATCTTTTGGATAAAAGAGCATTCAAAGGGCTATTTAATGGCTCGGATAGAAATTTTTCACGTATGTCGATTTTTTTGATTCGTTGGCCTTTACTTTTTTGAAAATTCAATGTTATTTCTCCTTTTTTAATATGTCAACACGACGAATAACATAAGTAACAATAAATAAACCATGATATAGTTAACTTATTGTGTATTATTACATAATTTAATGATTCCTAGTGATCTTTCAGAGTTCGCCGAGATAAATAATATTTCAGCATACATATTCGTTGTTTTTTAAGATTTGATACTTCCTTTGGTTTCTGTTCTTCCTTTGGTTTCTGTTTGCTTAATAGATTTTTGAAATAAAAATTGATTTGGAAATTTACCTCCTCGATATTTATATTTGCCTGATACTTGAAAAAAAAATTTCACTCTTTTCGAAATTTACCTCTTCGATCTACTAATCCTTCTTTACCACTTCTTTTTCAAGTATCAGGCAAATATAAATATCGAGGAGGTAAATTTCCAAATCAATTTTATTTATAAAAAAAAAATAACACAAGAACCTTTTAATGATAATTTAATGTTTATTATTATAATTTTTAAATAATAAAATATTTTTATTACAAAAGTTTCGAATTTTCTTAAGAATATAAATTCCGTCCTAAATATGAATGAAAAGAAAAAAATCACAATAATAATAAAAAAAAAAAAAAAAAAAAAAAAAAAAAAAAAAAAAAAAAAAAAAAAAAAAAAAAAAAAAAAAAAAAAAAAAAAAAAAAAAAAAAAAAAAAAAAATCTATCAAGATGACACAGTATTAATTATGAATTAAAAAGAAAAAGAAGAAAAAACGATTAATCTCATTCAACAAGATGATAAGACAGCCACCACATGAAGACTGACTGTAATGCAGCAACAAAAAGTATGAAATAAAGTCTTCTCTTATTGCCAACTGCTGTGTATGTTGAGTGTCCCTCAGGTATAACACGTAACTTGAGCGATCGAATCAAGAAAAATGCTAATGATATACTAAAATAACCAATGACAATATAATAACCCAAACGTCCAAGAACAAGTGACAGCAATAATGCAGCATTAATTCCAACATATTTATAACCACAATATGCTAGTAAATCAAGTGTTCGTAAACTAGTATCAAGATTCATTGTGTATAACGTTACAGTATGAACAACAAGTTCAAGTACACTCCATGCCAGTGATGAACTAGCAACAATACCAAGTTGTTCTGGACTAAAACGTTCTTGTGTACCGAGTAATAAACCAGCCATAACAACATAAGTTAAAAATGCCATTGTTGGTATGTACATATCTGGTGCATTTTTTTCATATCTTGGCTGTAATGGTACATCTTGTTCATACTTGACAGACCAGTCCTAAACAACCAAAAATAAATAATTAATAAATGAAATTTATATCAATAAATTAATTACAATAAACAATTAATTACCTTGTGTGTAAATGGAAAAAATAATAAAGCAAGTTTAAGAAAAACATAATCAGTATCAACAGCAAAGTAATATTTAATTGCTGTAACTGGTACGTATTTTTCAAGGTGTTGTTTACCAGTGTCAACAAGTGCATCACCATATTTTAATGCCATATTTGTGACAATTGGTTCGGCAAGTAATTGAGTTGAAAATTGACTCGGTACAAATGTATCAATTCTTGGTGGTTCATTTTGATTGTACTGCATTGGCATTGGCATTGATGGTTGTTGCATTGGCATTGGCATTTGTTGTGGTATTGTTGGTGGATTAAAACCATATGCTTGTGTTGATGGATCTGGCACATTGAAGCCATATTCTTGTTGTGGAATATTATTCATAGGCATCTGCATAATAATTATTATTAATTATAATTCAAAGAAATATTTTAGATGTATTTTTTAAAAACATACCTGTTGGTTGTACATGTAGGGACTTTGTGGTGTTGATGTAGCTGTTGGAGCCAAGTTTGCTGAAGGATCTAGTATCCTTTTTGGCTTGCCTAGATGAATTTATGACAACAAATATGTTATTTTATGTTTGTTGATACTTGTTATGGGTTTTTTATTTTTGACAAGGCATAACCTCTAATTTTGCAAATGTTATTTATATGAAAATATAAACACAATGTAATTGATTGTATTTAAAGGGCAGGTTGATGAATTTTTTTAAAATTGGTTGTTTGATATTATTTAGTTTGACAAATGGAGTGATGAATGAGATCCAGTTGTAATGTTGATGATGACACATACCTCTACGAGCACCTGAATTGTTGTAGTTCATTTTTGTGCTTTTATTCTGCTTTCAAGTTGATGTATTATCTTGGTTGTATTGAAAGTTTAATTTTTTCTCTGATAGCAATCTTTTTTTATTGATAATTGGAGCTATTTTATAATTTCTTAAATAGCAGAATGTAAACTTACACGTCGCCTTGTCATTCTATGGTAAATATATATGTATTTTTTTATTTTCTCTTTTTATTTTTTTGACTGTCCACTAGAGCAGCCAGTGAGAATTTACAGAAATTTTATTATTTTATTCAGTTGATAAAAAAGATTCTCGAGGAAGACTATTGATATCGATGAAGGTAAAAATTGATTAGAGGTACCCTGTGTGGGCGAGTTCCTAAAAATTCGGAAAAAAAATAGTAGAACATTGTTTAAATTGTTGGAATGTTAATTTAAATGTGAGAAAATTTGAATTTTTTGGTGATCATTACAAGTAACCTGGGTCATTTTTTTTCAAATTTAAACACTTTTGAGTCAAACGTAATGTCCATACCAATTTTCATATCAATCGGATTAATAATCTACGTAAAACTGCGTTTCCAAGGAATCGGCCACTTCTTTTTATTATAAAGATTTTGTATAAATTCCACTAAATTTTTTTCCCCAAGTCATAACACAATTTGAACTCAGTCAAGGGGAAAATAAGGGTTGCATTGGGTTTACGTTATTTTCATAGGGGTTAATATATAGACTAACCGGTTTTTACGTATCCACACGATTAAAAATTTTCAAAAAAATAAGACCCTCTGTGCTATAGGGCACTATAGGGTCTATAGGCTTGTTGCGGCCAAAAGATATCTTAATTTTCCTGGTCTAGACAAAACGGAAAACTCAAAAATCACAATAGCATGTCAAATTCATTGCTTATATCTACATAGAGGAAAAAAAAAGGAAAAAAGAGCTGTTCTTCTGTCACCTGTCTGGTTTCTCCTTTTGTATTTCCTCTTCTTTTTTAAAGCGTTCCACCGGTTCCACCAAGAGATCAGATTCACTCGACCCGAGACCATCTCACTGTATAGTCATGTTTTCGACAATATTTTTAGACTCTTGTAAAATATAATATAATTTATTCAATATTATCAAATTATTAGTTATATTAATCATCTAAAATTTATTAACATCATATTAATTTACAAAAAGTGGTTAATTTGTGAAGTAACAAAAAGGATTACTCAACATCATGGGGTTATTTAAAAAATTTAAAAAAGTGAGTAATTTTACTGTTAATATTTTATTATCAATTAAAAATATTTGAATATAAATTTTTGGTAATTATATAATTTTAACCGTTTATATATTTTGTTGTTTGAATTTTTCCTTTTGTTAAAATTATAACTTGGCGGTTCGGTGCAGTCAGGTGTAGTCTTTTTTGATTTATGGACTTTGGGAAGGTCAGGGTTACCAAATGTTTCTACTTATTTTTTTCTTCTTATTTTATTTTTTTGTTAGACGAGATGAGTATTAAAATTCTTTTTCTTTTTTACATTTGATTGATTATTTTATTGATGAAATGTATTACATCAATGTTTTCAAATATTACATCTCACTTGGGGGGCCACAATACAAATTATTTATTTTTTTTTTCGTATCATTTGAAAATATAAAAAAAAAAAAAAAATTCAATATTTACTTGTCAATGAATTATTGATGAATTGTGTTTAAAAAAAAAAAGTAAACATGTTAACAATTTTTGAATTAGTGAGATGATTTCTAAGGTAATATTTAAAATTTTTGACGCTTTCTTTATCACTATTTTTCTTGACAATCATCTTATCCATAATGATCTGAGTGAGAAAGACAATTTTAAGTTCTCAGCATAATATTCTATCCCTACCAGATAAATCAGTGTCCCAAAACCAGAGTCAGCATCTAAAAGGACACGGTTTCTTTTTACCTCATCCTTCATAAATTATTCAAGGAAAAGGAAGAAAAATTTTTTTTCGCTTCACAATGAAATAGACGAAGATAAATAAAAAAAAATAAAAAAATGTATATAAAAATACACAAGGGAATTAATTTCTCTTTGCTGTTTCTTCTTCCTTCACTTTCTTTAAACGAATGTGATGTGCTCCAGAGTGTTCTCTTTCAATAATCAAGTTCACACGATTTTTACTGACAAGAAAAAAAAATGAGCACATCATGATTTTAAAAGCGAAAAAATAAATAAAAAACATGACTTACAACATTTTAACAAACAATATTATTGTCTATTTTTACAAAATAAAAATAAATTGAAAAAAAAAAATAAGGAAAACAAAAAAACTAATTATTTCAATGTAACAATTAAGCAAATAGAAAAATTAATTTTAAATTGAGCAATTAATAATAACTAAACAGTTGAAAATTATTTTTTGAATAATTCAATGTTTAGTTTATAATATTTAAAAAAATTTCATTAAAACAAATTGAATTTAAGCAATTTGAAATTATTAATTAGTAAAAAATTATTATATTTATCAAAAGAAAGAAGAAGAAAAAAAAAGTGGAAATTATAAACAATTAAAGGTCGATGTATCAAAGTTTATTGCCTCATTGAAGATATTCAGAGAGAGGAAGCAAAATAGTGACCCACTTTTTTAAAATGATGTTCTTCTTTTGCTTCTCGTGCCATTGACTGTGTTGTTCTTCCTTGTGCTCGTGACCTCTCTAGTTTCCAATTTTTATATATATGTACTGCATAAGTATATTTTCACAAGACACTTTTACATTCAACACACGCATATCCGTGTAATTTTAAAACACATGAAAATTTTATTATTTTGAGAAAATTAATGGTCTTTTTTTTTAATATATATTTTACGGTTTACCTGTATGGACAAATTGTCGAATGGATCATTAGAGTTTTTTAAGTAGCTAACTAATAGTAGTAAATTATGATTCATCATTCTACTCTCTCATTTTGAATAGAAATATAAAAAAATAAAAAAATTTTCTCGCTATTAAAGTTGAAGAAATTAAATAATAATTAATCATGAAAAATAAATTCTTTTTTACATTTACTTGATTTAATTTTTTATTAAAATTATGTACTGTATAATTAATTAATTAATATTGAATTTAGTTTATGTGATTATACACTTGCCAATTGTAGAATTTGTATTCACACAAATAAAATAAGCCTAGTAAATTATTTATTTTTCATTATGATTATTAAATTGATGATGAATTTATTAGCATATAATGAATAGCTCATTTTTAAACTGGTTATTTTGTTGCTTTACTTTCTAAATCATCAATTTAAATAAATCATATATTTTGAATTATAATTTTTATTTTATTTTTTTAGAGTTTGCCTTTTTTTATTCTACTGATAAGTTATTTGTCTACGGTGTCAGCTTTTCGCCATAATGAACCAAGACAATTATTAAGACAAAATCAAGACTCACCAAGTGAATTTTTAACACCACCAAAACCACCACAACTACAAAAAAATCCTCTGTATCGTTTACGAGTGAGAACCGCAAATGGAAAATCATTGATGGATTTAAAAACAAGTACACCAGCTCCAATACCCTTATCAACAACACCAGAATCACCTGGTTTTTTTGCAAGATTATTTGGTTGGACAAATGCAGTTAGTCCATCTACTCCAATACCAACAACAACAACACCACAGCCACAGCCACAACCACAACCACAAATACAAACAAATAATTATCAAACACGTACTTATCAAGATGATGGTTCACAACAATCAGGTCAACAGTATAATACGTATGATGCACGAAAACCATTACCATATAAAGCGTGAGTTTATCAATTTATTTTAAATGTCAATTAAATAATTCTCTTGTTAATAATAAATACACAGATATAATAATTAATAATAACATTTGACTTTTCAATTGATAGATATCTATATCAGGAACTTCCACAGCCACCATTACCACCAACTGGCCAATCATATTCACCAGCAAATACGAAAAGTAATTGTAATGATTGCAATAGTGTACCCTGGATTCCAATAAAAAAAGAAAAAGTCTATAATAATCAAAATAATCCTTCGCTAACAAATAATGGATTATCTCAAAATTCAAATAATAAAAAACCAATTAATCAACAAAATACTTCAGCATCAAATAAAGTGAACGTATATGCTTCAACTAATGCAGCACAATTAAAAAATCAAACAAATACTAATTGTGAAAATAATAATAAAATATCACGGAAGCCAGATTATCCACTTCCAATGAAAATCCCAATTCAAGAGGTACACATGTTTGCTGGTGCATTACCACCAATATATCAAGAAACAAAATTTCATGATTTTAGACCAAAGTCAGATCAAAGTTTTCAACCAACTACTAGAGAAAATACAGTTAATTCACTTTATCCAATAAATGGATCTCATATTACAACAAGTGATAGACGTCATCAAGTAGATCCACAACAAAATACTACTAATGATTCAATTAATGAAGCTTCAGGTGTACCATTGACGACTGTTCTTCCATATTTTGGTATTGAAAGAAATAATGTTACAGCCTCAAGTATAGAAACAACAGACAGTAAAGTTTCAAGTTCAGATTTTCATCCACAAGTAATTAATAATCAGCATAAAACTGTTACATACATTTATTTGTCATCAACAGAGTCGGTTCCTTACACACAAAATTCACCAACTATTAATTCATTGACAGGTGAAAATTTTAAAATTGTTAATCCACCAAACTTAAATAATTCAACAACACAAACACCAATACAATCAACAAGTACTACTCAACAACCAACAATACAACCGACAAGGACTGTCCGACAACCAACTATACAATCAACTACAGTTCAACAACCAGCAATACAAACTACTACTGTTCAACAACCAAAAATACAATCGACAACTACTGTTCAACAACCAATAACACAATCAACAATTATCGTTCAACAACCAACAACACAATCTACTATTGTTCAACAACCAATAACACAATCGACAACTACTGTTCAACAACCAATAATCCAAACAACAACTACTGTTCAACAACCAATAATACAATCAACAAGTACTGTCCAACAATTAACAACACAATCTACTACTGTTCAACAACAACCAATAATACAAACAACAACTACTATTGAACAACCAATAATACAAACAACAACTACTGTTCAACAACCAATAATACAATCAACAACTACTGTTCGACAACCAACATATTATCAAGTACAAACAACACCAAGTACAACAACAACAACAACAACACAACAACCATATAGTACTATGAACAGTTCAAATGGACAAAATAAAAATATTCCAGTGACTGAACAACCATTGAGAGATGCAATTTACGAATCTTATCTTGAATTTTTAAAAGGTATTGATAATTCAACAACAAAAGAAAAACAAAAATCATTATTTAGTAATAACAATGGTGATTCAACATCAAAACTAATTAATGATTTTACCGATAAAATTCATATTCCACATGATAGCTATAGTATTGATGATGGTGATACTCATTCTACTAGTAGACGACAAATTCCTAAACGAAATAAACTATTTCAAATAATTATTCCTTATACATCACAATATAAACCAAGTCCATTTCAATTACCATATAATTCATTGAATCAACAAGATAGCCACTCAGATGCAACACTTGTTTCTCCAACAATATCAACATCATCAAAAGAATTTAACACAAATTATCAAAATCAAGTCTCAAAAAATTTAGAAAAATTATTAAACCTTACTGCTAAATTCAAAAAGTCAGCCAACACATCGATTGATCATGTAAAATTACAAAAAAATATTGACAACTGGACAATTTTAGAATATTCAACAACGAAATTACCAGGTTCACTTAGCCCACAATTAACTCGATCAAAATCAATACCAGATGAATATTTAACAACAACTGAGCCAAGTACAACTGAAAATTCATATGATGATGAGAATGATTTTTCGGAATTTTTTGAAAATGATTTAGAACATGTTGGATCATCAAGTGTAAAAAATATCAAGGTAAATAAATTACAAAAAAAAATTATAAAACTTTTACATTAAAATTTCAACAATTCATTATGATTTTATTTTTTTTAATTTGTTTATCTTAGTATTCTCCATTTGAAAGTGAAAAAACTAGATCACAATTAATAAAAACAAGTGAAGAATCATCAATAAACATGAACGATCAATCCTCAAAACAACTTTCTGTTTCAATGGCTTCATTGAATAATGAACGTGTGTATGTTGTTACACCACAAACATTTACCAGTCATAGTAATAGTAATAATAATAATAAAAGTGATAATAAAAATAATCGTAGTGGTATTAGGAAAATAATAAAAAGTAATACGATAAATTCAACTGAATTGAATTCAATTGAGAAAGCATACCAGGTGTTACCTGAAGCTGTTAATAATCTTGAAGTTGCTTCAACTGGTCCAGCACAAACTGGACTTTGGGGTATTATGGAACATGATCAATATGCATCAGTACTTAATAATTCAACATCAAAAATTCCAGTTCTTCATTCAGGCCATTCCAAGGTAAAGAAAAAAATATGATAAATTTAATATTTTTTCAAATACAAATGAGACAATGATGAATGAATTTAATATATTTATTTTCTTGATGATTTATTTGATAATATTTTGTATTTTAATTAGACATTTCTTTTTTTATTTTAAATAACTGTTTTAATTTTGAAATGAAATTTTTTTTGTTTCAGGTATCACATGGGGGACAATGATGATTGCCAAATAAAAAAAATGTAAATTAAAATTAACATGAGTGTATTTAATAGACTGCCAAGTATTTATTATTCATTATTTGAATATATTAAGTATATTTTTTTGAATATTAATACCTAATTAATGATTGATAGTTTTTGTAATTATCAAAAATATTATTATCAATATTTAAGCTCTTAAAACAAAATGAAAAATATTATAAAAACTGATTTTAAAAATATAATTATTTGTGTCAATTTGTGTGCTCAATTTTGTATACTGATAAATTAAATTTAATAATTTTTATTTATTAACTAACATGTAGATAAAAAAAAAAAACATTAATAAAATATTAAAACAAAATAAGACAAATAATCAAAAAAAAAAAAATAAAAAATAAAATGGAAAGTTGAGTGAAAATAAGGTTTTTTTTTTTAAATAAATTTTTCATTTAAATATAGAAAAGAAAAACGTGAAATGAAATAATCATTGATAAGTGACTTGTGACTATTTTTTTTTCTGTTTTTTATAAATGCAAACATTGAATATTCAATGAGTATGTGGTGCTGAATAAAATGAAAAATAAATAATGTAAATTACGAATGATTTTCATAGTGAAATTATATTATATTGTATTGAACTTTCAAATTATTAAAAAAATTAAATATAAAAAAAAATCTCATCAATTAATGACCTGATTAATAGACTAATTTAATTAGAGATAATTAGTTTATTGAGTTTAGAAATGAAAATTATTGCACAATACTGAAGAGGATATATTTACTACAGGAGTACGTCTGACATGAAATCATAAAACGTGAGAAACCGGAAGATGTTAAAACATTGTTTCATTGTTTGTTATACGATATTTAATTAATTTGCTTTTTTAAATATCATGAGAAATGTATAAACAAGGACACGACCTTAATAAAGAAAAAATTATTTAAAAGAGAAAAGCATGATCTAAATAGTTGGCTGTTGATCAAAAAATAAAATTTACATTTTTGTTTTTTCGATCTTGTGTACGGTGTGTTGTATTAACTCTCGATAACTTATGTCTTCGTATTATTAATATTTTATTTTTAACACTAACAATTAAAAGAAAATTTAATTGTAAAAAAATAAAAATGATTTTTGTCCAGGATGATAAACTAACAAGTTTATTGCCTTGGCGAAAATATTTCTCCGTTTGTCTTCGATCTTTTTACGTTCTTTTTTCTCCGTAGAGAAAAAATTAAAAAGTTTTAATTATTTAAAAATGATTAAATTGTATTTAAAAAATGCTAAACTCGAAGCAAAAATAATGACAGGGGGCAGGCGGATTTGAACCACCGACATTTCGATCTGCAGTCGAATGCTCTGCCACTGAGCTATACCCCCGCCTGTCTGCTAGTTCATTTACGAGTTACTTGAGGACAAATAGAAATAATTATTAAGATAATAATTCAATGTAATTCAACTAGCAGTTGTATATTGTAAACAGTTAGACACTCAATGTCATGCATCAATAATTATTTTAATAGCCTCTCCTTTATTAATTATAAAAATTACGTATTGCAAATAGCCAACAATTTGTACATTCCAATTGTTCAAGGCTGTGCAAATATCTTTTTTTCCTGGTATTCCTGAAAGCTATCTTAATTTTGTTTTTTTTTTAATCTTTCATATACCTGTTCGCATGTGTTTGCACCTGTTCAGTGTTCACATCACAGTGTAGTAAACTATAAAATCTAGTTGATGATTTAATATATCAAAATATATTAACTAACAAACCAACAGCTATTATAGCACTACCTGAGTAAGTAGAATATTAAATTCCTATAAATTGTTTATTTATTTAAGGAAAAGGAAAGGAAAACATGAGGCTCATTCGTTTATTTGTTATTTTTTTCGACAGAATATGTCATTTCGATCAACAATGGTTGTAAAAAACATTACAATATCAATTTTAATTACAATGTTCATCTCAGTAAGTACTTGATTAAAATTATATTCATGACAATGATCATCATCACCATCATCATCAACAGTTGCATCTAATCAAAAGAGACACTAATGGTTATTTACATTAAAGGTTGGAATGTCCACTGGTTTGTTGGAGGATTATGAACTTGGTGAGCATCTTCGAAATCGATCGTCTGTTAATGATGATAAAAGACCACTTTTATTGAGTAACCGTGACAGTATTATTCATCGTGTACGTATGGAACATCATTACAACAATCTTTTGTGCTTCAAAGACTTGGACCATTGTACATTTGTTATGCACTGGAATACATTTAAAAAAAGTTAGATATAACAAAAATTGATTATTCACAAGCGATTAATAAACAATATTGATAATTAATGTTTCAATTTTTTTTCAGATATATTAATGACTGTACGTTATATTAATTTTAAATTGATTCGTGATAGTATAAATAATGGAAATAATTTAACACAAATATATCTTCTACAAGATCAATTAGGTAAAAAAAAATTATCAATAATTCAATCGACGATTTTAATTAATTAATTTATATTTATATTTTAAAATAGTTGAAGAGCCAAAAAATGATAAAAAACACTGCCGATCAGGATCAGTCAGCAGTTTATTTTCAATTTGTGATTATATTGTTAAAATTAATATGAATGGAAACAATCCAACTAAAAATTGTTACCACATTAAAATTGATTTAAACAATCGAAAAAATGTTCCAAAAACATTACTAGTTAGTTGTAAAAAAATTTTTTATAATTTGGAAAAATTAAGTGTACCAATGAACTTAACAACAGTTAGTACTTTTAAATATTTTTATCAAAATATAGATCTCAAACTTTAATTTTATATTGATAATTTAAGTATACTAAAATGTTTTAATAAAATAAAAGAAATGTTTTTATTATTCACTCAACTTGTATCTAGAATTTCGAAATTATTTTCTGTTTATATTCAAATATTCCAAAATACTTTCGATTGGATATTTATATTTTTCTTTATCAGTAATATCACGTTCAATGGAAATACGCTTGTGCTAAAAAAAAGAAATTTTATAAAAGTAAATCATGTTAATTTTAAATAATAAAAAGGTAAATTTATTAATCATTATTGTGTTATTTACAAAATATGTAAAATAATAACTGTCTACATTGGTGGCCACAGCTTGGAAACTTCTTTATGTGCTGATTCAGGAATCCATTTTTGATAAGCACTCAATAAAACTTAAAAAAAAAAAAAAAATAACAATGAGTCAATCAATTTGAAATTAATTAATACTAAAATACATACATTTGTCATCTCTTTCCCAAGCTTCAATTAATTTATCTCTAGTCATAACTCCTTGTGATAATAATTGTTTCGCCATGAAATCAACTCTAGGAACAGTTTTCGCCCACGACTTGGTCATAACATCAGCTTGTGCTATCAAAATTGGTATAAATTTTTTTAATTTCGAAAACACTTGGCCATTAAGTAGAAATTGAGCAAATAATTTAACACCATCAATATTTGATGGATACTCAAGTTCCATTGGTGGTAATTCCCATGCAGCACGTCCAAATGTACCAGTCATGTGACATATAATTTTTCCAGTATCATTATCATATCTTGGTGGTGGTTCAACAAGTGGTTCACGTAAATGGCACAATGAAGGTACAAATTTTGGTAGCCATTCTGGTTCAATTGCTGTGATACCTCTAATATACATTTTATTAGTTTCATAAACTTCTTGATAAACAATCCATTCAGGTAATGTTTTTTTCAACACACAAGATGAATGCATAAATACTGGATCTTCCATTTCAATTGTTTTATATGCATATTTATATTTATCTTTATCTTGATCATCTTTAATTTCATCACGTGTTATTTTTTTGGCAACTTGATCAACCATACCAGCAAGTATTATTTGACGTAATAATAATGATTGTTCATCATTTGGTGGTGGCATATTCGGATCAACAATTAATTCTAAATTTGGTATATTTAGAGTTATATCGTTTGTTAATTGTTGACGTAATTTACGAATTTCATTAACAGCTTTTGTACGTAAACCATGTCTCATACAAAAATCATCAATTTTACCTTTTGTACATTCATATTCAGCGGCACCAATTGCTTTTATAAGTACCATTGGATCACCAAGAAGTAGACTATTACCATTACCAGCCCACATTCTACGTGTTTTTAACCATTTAATTTTTGATTTACCATCAGTTCCAAGTCCTTCAATTAATAATTCTTGCACTGATAATGCTGATACCATACAAATTGTGTAACCAATTAAATTATGTTGATGTGATATTGACAACATTTTACCGTAACGTGGTGTTACTGGAAATGCTGATATACTTTTACCAAGTGGTGTTACTTTTGAATTATAATTTTCTTTTTGATGATTAACTGGTAATTCAAGTGCGCCAAGTAAACATAATTTTTTTTCAGATGTTTTTAATTGTATAATATCTGGTGATGATGGAAATGGAAAATTAATAACTTTAGCTATATTCATAACTTTCATTTGTAATAAAAGATCATCCACTGGTTTACGACGTATTTCAGGCTCTGAATATAATTCAAATTGATCATTAAATACTGCTGATGAATATAGCCGATAACAATGACCATCTCTTGTTCTACCAGCTCTACCAGCACGTTGATTTGCTGCTGCTTTACTAATATATGTTATTTCATATTTACTAACACCAGTTACTTTTTCATACAATCTTGTTTTACAACGTCCACTATCAACGACATATTTTATATTTGGTATTGTCAATGATGTCTCAGCAATATTTGTTGATACAACACAGAGTCTACAACCATCAGGAACTGGCTTAAATACTTCAGCTTGTTTATTTGATGGAAGTAATGAATAAAGTGGCAATACCCAAAGTGGTCCAGCTGTTGAATTTTCCAAGTCCATTAATAATTCTTCATCTTCCTCATCTTCCTCATTATCAGTGTCATTTATATCAAATAAATCATCTTGTGTATCATCAGTTGGAATTACTGAATAATCATCCAACTTTATATTTGGCATTTCAATTTGTTTTTTTTTTCTTTTCAATTTTTTAAACATGCACATTTCATCTTCATCATCTTCACTTTTGTTGTCGTCGTGGTCGTCATTATCAGCCTCATTAACAACAACATTTTTAGCTTTATTTTTAAATTTATCTTCTTTATAAGGAAAATATTTACGTAATTTTGCAACAACCGAATTAACTTCATGTTGACCAGTTAAAAATACAAGAATACCACCTTCTGGTAAATTTTTATGTATTTTAACAATTTTTTTTAAACTATCAAGTACATAATTTTGACTTGTTTTACGATTATAATGAACTTGCACATTATGCTGACGTGATTCAACAGTAATAAGTGGTGGTTGAACTTTAAATAATCTTCTATTATCGAGAAAATCATCAACACGTAATGTCGCTGACATAATTATAACTTTTAATGGATCATTCATAGCAGTACGTCGTTCGACAATACGTGAAAGAAAACCAATAAGTATATCAGTATAAACACTTCGTTCATGTGCTTCATCTAATATTATAACTGAATATTTTGATAAATAAAAATCACTTTGTAGCTCTTTTAATAATACACCATCAGTCATAAATTTAATTTTTGTATCGTTCGTTGTATTACCCTCGAAACGTATTAAATATGATACTTGGCTATTTGGTAAATTCATTTCTTCAGCAACACGTTTACTCATTGACATTGCAGCAACACGTCTTGGTTCAGTTATTCCAATCATTTTATTTTTTGCATAACCAGCTTCATATAAAAATTGAGGTATTTGAGTTGTTTTACCACTTCCAGTTTCACCAGTTATTATTATCACTGAATTTTCATTTATTGTTTCAACTATTGTTTGTTCTTCACGAAGTATTGGAAGTTTTAATCTTGCTACTTCAATTTCAGGTTTACGATTTAATGCAACAAATACTGCTGGTATTCTTGGTATTTCTTCTTTTTGTTTTGAAATTGTTTCTACAACTGGAATTATTTTGTTTTCTTTTTTTTCTTCTACTAGTGGTTGTGGTGTTGGTGGTGGAGGTGATGATGGAGTTGAATTTATTTGTTTTTTTTCATCGTCAACTTCATCATTTTTCTCATCATTATCACTTGATAAACTATCATCATCACTTGACTCTTCAAATACAACAATATTTGGATCAGACAATGCAGCTTTTTTAATAGCTGATTTATCATTTAAAAGGGAAAGACGAGTCCTTTTATTTCCTTTAATGGCATCAATAGTTGATTCTTCTTCATCATCATTATCATCATTATCACCATCATTATCTACAAAATTTTCAACTTTAGATTCAGCACGTTCTTCATCACGTAAATGACGTTTTAATCCCTTCGTTTGAATTGTTGTTAGTGATACATAATTTTTTAATTCATCAACTGGAATTTGGACTTTTTGTAATTCTTCAAGTAAACCTGCTCTCTGATAACAACAAAAAAATAATTAAATTATAATAAACAATAACAACTCAACAGAATAGTACATCTATAGCCATTTTATATCATCAACTTACGTTTGTTTTTTTCTTTTTTTTGTGGACAACTTTTTCCAATTCTTTTTTACGTTTTTTTGATAATAATTTACCAATTGGTCCTCTTTTGTCTTTATTTATTGTTCGTCTTTTACGATCAGGAAGTACCAAAGCATTGCAATTGTCATAATGTTCTTTTGGATTATCAAGTTCAACAACAATCTGAAATTAAATTTAAAATAGGCATATCAATTATATGTTAATTTTAATATTATTATTTCAATTATTATTTACATTTTCAGTTTTTGAATTGTCAATTTCAATTTTTGGTGTTGATCGTGCTTTCCAATTGTACTTTTTTCTCGAAGTATTCATTTTAGTCAATTATAGTTAACAAGAAACAAAATATTGAAAATTACAATTTATTATTTATAAACTATGTAACAAGTATGTCACTTCGCCACATGTGCTTGTTACTTGTTTTTTACCTATAACCTCAACAGCTATTATGGCTATTATGCTATTATGATTTATTTATTTTATTTTTTACGTAAAGTGGAACTGTCGGTCATGGCGGACACTTTTTCTGATTGGTCATTTAAAAAAGCCGCTAAAATACAATAATTAATTCGACAAAGCTATTCACCCAATTGATCATTTGCATAACTTAAAAATATAAGGGGATTTTTGTGCTTTTGGATAGCTCGTTTAGATGAATAAATAATTTCGTAAAAAATAGCTTCTAATGATTGTAGTAATTTTTTTTTCGATAGTAGTTTCATAAATTTGTCTAAAAAACAAAATTATTGCTTTAATTTCTCTCATTATTTAAACAAATTGGCAGCTAAAATTAATTGAAAATGAATATTTATAAATATTTCTTAAAGCTGTCATTTGCTATTGTTGTTGTTTTTGTTATTGTTGACAATTTTGGATATCGGTCTCCATTGGAAACGTACACTATACTCGTGTACAATGTGCATATGTGATGTGTATGTATACATAGCGTGTTATTTTCATCAGCATTGTTCGTGTCTACCTGCCACCAAACTAAAACATTACTGCAAAATAATGTTGTGATAAGGTAAACACATATATGCATGATAAAATGTAATTTAATTTGTCTTTAAGAAACAGTTTACTTACAACCGTCAGAGTAACACCACACCAAGTGCACCAACACCACCAGTTTTACTTCTTTTTACTTCATTTATCAAAAAATTTATTATCACCTTGGCACCATCCTCACAAACTCATTATTATTCCCATCGTCTTGGATTGAACTCCTAAAAAGTATAATCAATAAATTTATTAATAATAAAAAAAAAAAAACATTAATTTTTACAATTTAAAATATATTAAAAATGTAAACATACAATACTTGTTTTGAAATTTGTAAGTATTAACTATTTTCTCCTTCGTTTTTAATCTATTTTGAATTAACTTTGATTTATTTATTATTTTTCTCTGTTAATTGTATTGTTTTTTTATATTTATTTAATTATTTTTCATATGCAAATTATAATTTTAATAATTTTTTCACATTCATTTTTAATGGTTTATTGTGAACTATATACGTATTTTATTATTGAATTAAATTTTTTTTTTTGTTTAGTAACACTGCAAAGGGTTGCAAATTTCCTCGACATGTAAATACACGTGGTTTTGTCATTGACTAATTATATAATAAAAATAAATTTGAATTAAACGCAACGATAATGTAATTCATTTTTTTTTTTTTCATATTGCAAAGTGTTTAAATTTTGAGCAATGCAGGTCAGGGATCCAAGGTGTTAAATTCACTGACACACATATATACACACATCTCAATATATTTAAATAATGCATTTTGATATGCTTTCGATGGGACTTGCAAGCATAGCGTGACACATGATGGGCAGAAGCTTGAAAATAATGTTTGATATGAAAATCAAATATATCTGTAAATTGGACCAACACTATCTTTTTTATTAACATAATTTATCGAATATTTGTGTCCTAATTTTATTATCAACATTTTGATTTATTTATTTTTTAATAGAATTTAAAATTTTTTAAAATATTTATGGCCGACTAAATACTGATATTACTACTTAAATTTAAAAATTAAAAAAAATTTTATAAATAAATTTATTCAAAATTAAAATAAAAATTTTTTACACTCAATTTGTTTGTAATATTATTTAACAAAATTAAATAAGCAAATAAATTTTTTATTCTTTAAAAACCAAATATTATTTAATGAAAAAAAAAAAACAAGATGAAATAGAGGAAAATAATTTTTTATTCTTCACGTGCTGACCTTGTCACGTGACTACCCCTATTCACAGTGCATGTTTTACTTTTTTTTTTTTTTTTTTTTTTTTATTATCATTAGCAAATTTATATTATAATTGTTGTGAATCATTGTAACCATGGTAGCCCGTGGTTGACCTGGTCAATTTTTCAACGGCACGTGGTTTCAACGACACAAGTAGCTTTAGATTCACGCTGGTGATTTAATGTTCAAGATTATCAAGATATAAATTTGGCCCACTTATCCAATGCGCTTAAAAAAAAACCAACGAACAAAGAATGAGTAAAAAGAAAAAAAAAAAAAGTAGTTTAATGAGGTCGGAAGTGACGTTTTTTTTTTTATTACGGACGATAATTCTCAATAAATTTCTTAAACACATTTTCAACCCCCACAGAGACGCTGATACACCCCTAACCGACCAATAGTAGCCAGGATAATATTTAAATGTATAAATGTGAATAATATATTCACAAATAAAAGAAAAAAAAAATAAAAATATTCAAGATTAGACTTTAAAAAAGGGTATGAGAGGATTGACATGCGGTTGTTTGATAATATTTGGCTACAATGTTACTCAAAAGAGTGGATCAGTCTTTGAATAAGAAGCCGGTTGTACGCTGGCGGTGGTGGTGGTGGTGGTGGTGTTGGTGGTGGAGTTTTAATTGTTATTTAATTATTAAGTGGAATGGATACAAAAACACCAACTATACCCTTGAAGTATCAAGAGAAGAAACAACAATCAAAAGTACATATCATTAATTGAATTATTTGTTTGTTTATTTTTAAAATCTATTATTATTATTGATTTTTAATTTAGAAAAAAGATAAATCAGCTGGTGATGTATCATTACCACCATTGACAACACCACTGCCAAATGGTAATAAATATAAAAATAAAAATCAAGGACAACGTCATTGGAGTAGTGAAATACCATTTGTCAATCAGGATCCAATATCGAAACATCCATACAGGTTTAACATAATAAAAGCCAAACAAAAAAAGATTTTATGTATATAATTATTTTCAAAGGTATTTTTAATACTCTTATTAATGTACGAATTATTTTATATTTATTTTAAAGGATACTTCATCTTGGAGCAACTCCATTGATGCATGCCTGTCAACAATCAGACAGATCTAGAGTATTACGTTTATTAAAAGAACAAGAAGAAACAATTTGTTATCGTGATAGAACATTGAGAAGTGCATTACATTATTGTATGGATGCTGGAACAGCTGGTGCTGTTGCATCAACAGCACCTGAACTTGTTAATTCATCAGACAATGAGGGACATACACCACTTCATCTTGCTGTTATTGCTGGTGATACACAATTAGTTGCTGTATTACTTGCAAATGGTGCTGATGTTAATGCCAAGGATCTTGAGGGACACAGTGTTCTTCACTGGGCAACTGGTAAATTAAAAATAAATAAAATATATATAAATATTGCATTTTAAATTAATTATAAAATCAAAAATACTTTGTGATAAATTTTATTTTGTCAGTTAAGGTCAGTGGGTCAAGATATTTTAAAAAAAAAAACAAATTTGTTCGGTTCATGTTGGCGTATCACGCGACAATTGTCCGACACACTTAATCAACGTCATTCTGTAGTTACAACTATAATTTACATGTCCTTGATTTAATTTTAAAAAACACTATTATAATTATTTGAAGAAAATAATTTTATTTATTTTTAAATTTAGTTTGTGGTGAAGCTGAATGTGTGAGACTGGTTCTTGCAGCTGGTGCAAGACCATCAACACCAGATTTACGTGGTGGTTCACCACTACATTATGCTGCACAGTGTTGTGGTGCTGCTGTTACTGCTGAACTTTCAGTACCTAAAAAAATTGGTTTAAAAGTATTACAAACACTTTTAGAATTTAATGCTGATGTTAATGCTAAAGATGAAGATGGAAGACAGCCAATATTATGGGCAGCAAGTGCAGGAAGTGTTGAGGCTGTTCTTGCACTTGTAAGGTAAATTTATTTTTATATATATTTTAATGAATAAAAAAATAATTTTATATTAATAAATTCAAGGGCTGGTGGAGCAGCAGCTGCTGGTGCAACTGATAAAGATGGTTTAACAGCTCTTCATTGTGCTGCATCACGTGGACATGCAAGATGTGTTGAAGCCTTAGTTAATTTATGTGGTTCACAGCCAGATCATGTTGATGATAATGGCTGTTCAGCATTACATTATGCTGCAACACTTGGGCATGCTGATGCGACAGCATTATTATTAAGACTTGGTGCTGATCCAAATAGACAAGATCGAAAAGGCAGAACGTACGTTTAATTACCAATTGTTGTTGTTGTTATTGTTTTTTTTTTTTCGTCTATAAAATTAATTATTTTATATGCACATGTAGACCAGCACTTTGTGCTGCAGCAAAGGGACAATTAGAAACATTAAAAATGCTTGCCCAACATGGTGGTTCACTTAATGCAAGGACAATACGTGGTACTGGTGTTGCACATGAAGCTGTATTATCTGGACGTATTGAATTACTTAAATGGCTTGCACGTAAAAAACCAAGTACACTTGATGTATCAACTAATGATGGTAGAATGCCACTTCATGTTGCAGCATTACATGGTCATTTAGATGCTTGTAAAATATTACTTGATAACGATGCTAGAATAAATGCAATATTTAAAACAAGTAAAGGTGGTACAATGACACCATTGGATGCAGCTTTATATCGTGGACATCGTGATTGTGCTAAACTTATACAAATGCATGGTGGTACAACTTCTCAGCATCTTCGTAATTGTCAAACAGCACCTAATAGAGGTTTATTTCAAAATTAATAAAATTTTTTAATTAATTTATTTATTTAACAATTTTTTTAATTTATATATTTATTTGTTTTTGTTTTTTATAAACAAGTTTTTGCAGCTAAATTGAGAATAAAAAAAAATGCAAGTGAATCAAGTACAACAAGTGACTGTGAATTTAATCATCATCATTGTCACAATGCTGATGTTTATATTGAAGAACATTGGATTGAAAAAAGAACAAGAAGAAGAAATACAAAAAAAAATAAAAATAATCGTAGTTACAGTGAAGAAAAAATATGTCATTTAAAATCATCAAAGCGTGAACGTGAAAGACGAGCTAAAAGTGAATCAGCAAGGTATAAAATTAATTTAAATAATGAAAAACCACGTAGAAAAAAATATTCAAGACATGAATAACAACACAAAAAAAAAAAAAAAAAACAAAAAATAAAAAAAAAAAAAAAAAAAAAAAAAAAAAAAAAAAAAAAAAAAAAAAAAAAAAAAAAAAAAAAAAAAAAAAAACACTCCAACAAAGAAAAAAATAATAGCCAATTAAGTGATGATAGCCTTGAAGTTGTTGTTGTAAAAAAATCATTAGAAAAAAAAATGGAAAAAGTAGAATATTCAGATAGAAAATCAAAAACACCAAGAGAATTATCACGTGAAACAATAACAAAAAAAAAAAAAAAAAAAAAAAAAAAAAAAAAAAAAAAAAAAAAAAAAAAAAAAAAAAAAAAAAAAAAAAAAAAAAAAAAAAAAAAAAAAAATCAAATAATGAAAAAGCAGATGACGATAATATTGATAATAAAAAAGAATTGAAAAAAAAAAAATTAACGAAAGACACAACTGATAGTACGAGTCAAGAAGCTGGTGAAAGAGTAACAGTAACAGCAATGGTTCACAAAGATCAATCACCTGATAGACCAATTGAAAATACAGCAGCTGATAATGTTGATCAACAATTAACAAAATCTGAGATGGATGATATTCTCGAAAAAGCTGATAATATGCAAAATTCATTGATGAATAAAGCTGTAGATTTACGAAAAGATGTTGAAGATATTCGTAGTCAAAGAACAGCAGAAATTCATGCAAATGATGAGAAAAATATTGATGATAAATCATTGTCCAGTAGTAAAACAAAAGATTCAAGTAGTCTTGATGATGTTACGACTGAAAATAGCACTGAATCATCTCAATCGAATGATTCACAATTACAAAAAAAACAAAGTCAAGATGATGATAATACTTTAGAACATCAGGAAGATGAAAAAATAAAAGAAATAATTAGAGAAGAAACTCCAATGCCTTTGGAAGATAATAAAGAAACAATGGAAACGTCAACTCCTGATAAATTGACAAATGAAAATAGTAAATCAAGTTCTAGTGAAAATGAAAATTCTCAAATTAAAAATGACAGTACATCAGCAAGTGAAACAGTAATATCTACAAATGAAAATCTAGAAAATATTGTAATTGATAAATTAGAAAAAAAATTAGAATCTACTGAGAGTTTGACAAATGATGAAATAAAAAATGAAACTCAAAGTGAATTAGAAAAAATAGATGAAGAAAAAAATTTTGATGATAAACCATTGGATGCTCATCACAATGAAAGTTCAGGCTCAGAAAAATCATCAAAAAATTCACATAATTCAAGGCCATCAACTGGTAAAACACCAAGAAAATATGATGAAGAAAAAAAACCAAAAAAATCAACATCAAAAAGTAGTTTATTTGATGAAAATTGTGAAAATGAAAAATCATCAAATCAGAGTGCTATTATTGCTGTTATACAAAGTCCAGAATGGGATGATGAAGATGAACAAGTTGCCAAAGAAATAAGTGATGTTGTTGGTGATAATGCTGAGCCTGATACTGATGATCCTGATGATGAAGATGAAGATGACAGTCTTGGAGTTGTCAGAGTATTACCATCTACCAGTGATGAAGGTAGTACTCCAAGTACTCCACCAAAATCAGCAAAAAATAAAACATCAGCTCAGGTAACTTTGTAAAAAGAAATTAAACAAAAAATATTATCTATAAATTTTAAAAATTAGCTTTTATCTTTTTGTCCACAAGAAGATGACTGGTAAATGAAGATTTATCAAAAATAATATTTCAAGAAAATTGATGTTGAAGACGAGATTAATAAAATTCCAGTCATATAATTTATTAATTTTAAATCTTCTAGGCTGATAGACGTTTGATTGGAAGCCCAGTTACTTTTAGACCAAGTAGAAAACAAAGAAGAGACAGTGGCGGTGGTGGTGGTGGTGGTGGTGGTCGTGATAGTGGTATTGAACCAAGTCCACGTGTATCAAAAATTCCAAAAAGAAATATAAAATGTTATCCAAATACTAAAAAACAACAAGCATTAAATATGGAAACAATAACTCGTGATGTATCAATTAATTTACGTCGTTACCATCTTGAAAGAAAAATATTTTTTCAATTAATGGAATTGAAACGTTTACAAATACGTCATGGCCAAACAAATGAAAATGTTCTTGTCAAGAGACAAGTACTTATAACAATTTATAAAAAAATACTAATAAATATTTTTTTAATTTAATTTAATTATGATAATTTTAAATTTAAGGTTGAAGCATTTCACAAAGCTGGAATGGCTGGACCAGCTCTTGGTGTTGCACGCTATGATCAACCTTTAACATTCAAGTTTGTATAATTTTATATATAAAATTATTAAAATAAAATATATAATTAATTGGAAAACTATTTTTATTTAGAAATTTCGAAGGATTTCTTTATGAACAATTACGTCGTCTTCAAAGACGACCACCATCACCAGATTGGTGTACAGATGCTAAACAATGCACACTTAAAACTCATAGATGTCATCATGCCACAAGTGCATACACATCAGTACCAATTTATACATATCGTAAGAATTAAATATAGATATTTTTAAATAATCAAGACAACAATCAATTATATTAACGCTCATTGCGTTGTAAATTATTATTGTGTAAATAACGTAATTTGCTTAGGTTCATGGTAGATTTAATTGCAGTAGGTGGAGGAGATCAAGAACGAGGTGAAGGTACATTTTTTCCAAAAATTGAAACTCGAGCAAGGGGTCAAATGACGGTAGAAATTATTTGAACAAATTAATTTATATATTTCATTTTTTTTCGATCCTTTTCATAGCAATCATCGTCATCTTCAGCTCTGTCAATCATAATCATCATATTATTCATTTCGATCTTGACATTCTCACATAATACGAGGGATTTTTTTTTTTTTTTTTCAACTTCAAATATGTTTTGTAAATTATTCTGATTTATCAATAATAATTTCAAGTAAATAATTCACAAATTTACATTAAATTTGGTCAATTGATCAAATTAAAAAAAATCCTCGTACTAAAAATTTAATTCAAGATTCATTATTCAATATAAAATAATATATTTACAAAGAAATTATTAAACTAGGTGTTAAAAATATATCTAATCTTGTTTTTCTTTTATTTTAAAATAGGTTGAATTTACAAAAGGTGATGAAAAACAGATAATATCATTGCCAGCTGAAAAACTAGATCGCACGAAACGTTACTATGTTGCATTCACAGTAAGAGGCGATGAAAATAATCAAGATGATATCAAAACTCCACGAAATAACGCACAAAGAAATTTAAAAAGTGTATAATTATTAAACTTAAATATACTGCCACAGCAGAATAAAATAATTACTAAATAATTCCAACTAATTGTTAAATAGAAAAAAAAATAATTATAAAGCAGTTTATTTCTAAATTTAAAGAAATACGACCATAAAAACTGCGTCTTATTTTTTATTTTTTAGATGTAAAAATATATTTGTTTTGTGTTATTGTTAATTATTAATAAATAATTGAAAGAAAATAACAAAGCCAATGACATTAATTGTCATATTAATATTTAAAAAATGTAATTAACTTGAAAAAAAAATAAATAGAAAAATGAAAAAAACTGCATCAATAATAATTTATTTGACATTTAATTTAAGCCATTATTATTTTAGACCTTGAAACTTTTAAACAGATTATAATAAAATTCTGATGTAAAATTCTGTAAATAGTTACACTCAACACACACAAAAAACAAACATAATAATATTGGTTTAACAAACCTGATGGGTGCTGGTAACTCTTAAACTATTGATCTCACATGACGTACAATATTCTGTCTATTATTTTTTTTATTATTTCAAAGTACACTGTGTATTAAAGACAGGTGAAAATATTTATCCTATTGTGTCGAAGCATTGTTCTTTTATTTTCATTGAATAATTATTTCTTTTTGTTAAACTTTACTTTAAAAAAATATAAATAAGACAATCAATATTGTGGAAAAAAAATAAAAATAAAATAATAGCAATTATGTTGATAAACTATTCAACTACAGAGACAATGACACTAAATAATTTATTTAATAAAAAATTTATAACAGTGAATATTGAACAGTCATCAAAATCAATAAGTGAAATTATAAAATTTGAGTAAAATAAGGCTCATGGACAAATGGCTACAAGATAGAAAGCTCTGGCTATTTGGCAACACATTGCCACTATTGCCACGAAGGTTTTAATATTTATTAATCAAATTTAATTATTTATTTATTTACTTTATTCCACTTTACTTTAATATCAACTTGTCAATTCAATCAATAAAAATAACATGACATTTCCTACTCAAACATGTCATCGAAATAAATGAGACAATTTTTTTTTTATTCTTTTTTATTGTTATTATTTTTTGTCAAGTAGAAAAAAATATATTTCCATTTAGAATTATCTATTTTAGTACTTCTATTTTGCTTCTTCACAATTGTAGTATAAATTTAATCCTTTGAAATTTTATTTTAGCTTGAGGATATTATAAATAATCGCGTTGGGAACTTTTAATTTGAAAGTCATATTAACTTCCGTTGACCTTCATTTAAATACATATCGATTAATCATAATGTGTAATAATAATACATCAAAATTTAACACGCAAGTATCTCAACAATTATCATTAAATATCAGCTAAATTTATGTTTCTATAATTTTGGTATTCAGTGTGACAATAAATTACAATAAAAGAATGAAACATTCTGACAAATTGCAACCAAAAAAATGCATCTATGTTATTAATTAATTTAAAAAAAATAAAATAAATTTAAACAAAAATACTAATCATTTAAATAATAACATAATAAATTGGAATAACAAAAAAAAAAAAAAAATTACCTTAGAATATTAAAATTAAAAAGCAATAAAATAAAATGAAAAATTAATATCAAATTTTTTCAGTAGTAATAGTCAACGTGAAGTCAGCCTTGATGAGGCAGATAAGCTTGTTGTTATTGATCAATGATTTATGAAATATGAATATATAAAAAAAAAAAATAAAAATAAAATAAAATTTGTATGTAAAGGTAGTAGAAAAAAAAAAAAAGGAAATTAATGTCAGTCAATAAGTCAGTTTGTTGAAAGCCACAAAAGGGTTAACACTATTTTTTGCAAACATGAATTTTTTTTTGGAGATGCTGTTAGTATTTAATTCATTTAATTATGAAATATTATTAAAATTCATTAAATACTTAAGTATTTGTATTAATTATACATCGAAAATATTATATCTTTTGTTTTTATCTTTATTTAAATTTAATTACTGCGTAGTAATTATCATAATTTATATGGTAATGTGTAGTTTAATATTTTTGAGGGAAAGAATATTTGAAACGCGCTGGCGCATTTATTTTGAATACTTTAAGTGTTATGTATTTTCAAAGAGAGAAAGAGAGTAAGTCATTGAGGAGCTTGACCCCTTAGCAATCGAGCAAGTTTCTAGTCTCATCGGTCAATGGCGAGAACAAGGACAGTTTTAGAAAAAACATTAAAAAGTTTATAAAACAGTTTTATAAAATAATTTTTTTTTTGCATTATTTTTATCGTGTTTTGATTTTTTTTTGTTGGATTAAGATGATATTTTCTGAACAATTCTCATTGCCTTGTCTTGGAAGATTTAAAAAGTCGGTTTTTAACTTGAATTTTTCATGAAAATATATAAAATAATTTTCAAGTTTACTCTATCTTTGTTATGGTTTTTTTTTTATTATTTTTCATTTCATTTCCTTTTATCATTTGAGGGATTAATATTTAATTTGTATTTTTTTTTTTTCCAGCAAATCTCGTGCACCAAGTAAAACAATGGAAAGATATGAACGTCTTGGTCGTCTTGGTGAAGGAAGTTATGGAATTGTATTTCAATGCAGAGATCGTCAAACTGGTAGAATTGTTGCTGTTAAAAAATTTCAACAGACTGAAGATGATCCGTTAATTCGCAAAATTGCATTACGTGAAATTCGTTTACTAAAGGTAATTTTATATTAATAATTGACATTTATTTAATTTTTAAAAAAGGCTTAAAAATTTATTTGAATATGCAAACAACGCAAGCGCATTGTTTTGTTATTATTTCAACTGGACACTGGTCAATAAAATGTACCGGTCAATATCATTGCGTGTTTCTCATAACAACGAAAAATCTTATCCAACAAATAATCAGCTATTTAATTTTTTTTCTTTTTCATATACCCAAGCAAGTAATACCTGAGACAACCAATTTTTATTTTCTTCTTCATGCGAATTTACTTTGACCTTTTTATTTTCATGAATAAATCCGATGAAATTATTCGTTTATTTTATTTTTAATATTTTTCAATCAATTTTCAAGGCGTTTCCATCATAAAAAATAAAAAATCAATTGTTAAATGTCAAATATAATTAAAGAGCCAAAATAAATTTATGTTTATTTTCGATTTCATTTGCAGAATTTAAAACATCCAAATTTAATAAATTTATTGGAAGTATTTAGAAGAAAACGTAAATTACATTTGGTGTTTGAATACTGTGAGCATACGTTGTTGAATGAAATGGATAAATATCCAAATGGATGTCCAGAATTAATGATCAAAGAATTAACATGGCAAATACTTCAGGGTGTTGCATATTGTCACAGACTTGGATGTGTACATCGTGATGTTAAACCAGAAAATATATTGATAACATCCGATGGTGTTGTTAAACTATGTGATTTTGGATTTGCTAGAATGTTGAGTCCCGGTGAAAATTATACAGAGTATGTTGCAACAAGATGGTACAGAGCACCAGAACTATTGGTAATATATATTTATATTATTTTATCAAATGATTAATACGAATAAAAATATTTATATTATCAATGATTGTCAACAGGTTGGTGATACACAGTATGATACTTTGGTTGATGTTTGGGCAATTGGCTGTGTATTTGCTGAATTAATACGTGGTGAAGCACTTTGGCCAGGAAAATCTGATGTTGATCAACTTTATTTAATCAGAAGAACACTTGGTGATTTATTACCGAGACACATGGCTATTTTTCAACAAAATGAATTTTTTTCTGGTGTTACTTTGCCAACACCACAGTCATTGACACCACTGGAAACGCTTTTGCCAATAACACCAAATACACCAGCTCATGTTAGTTGTTATTTACATTTTTTTTGTTAATTTAAAATAATTTTTTTAATTTAAATATCATATTGATTGTTTGTTTCTATCTTTGAAGATTGATTTTTTGAAAAAATGTCTTGACAAGGATCCAAATCATAGATGGACTTGTGATCAATTACTTCAACATGCTTATTTTGAAAATTTTAATTTTCAAATGCCAGAAGGTGAAATGGAAGAGTTTGAAAAATTACAAAAAAAATATAGAGAACGTTCTAGGGTATTAATTTGTCAATATAATCATTGAGACTGTAATTTTTTGTTTCTATTTTTGTGAAATAATTTTTTTTTGATGTAGAACTCAACGTACAATCAAATGGTACTACCCCAATTGACTTCCAAAGGTGGTGGTCAACATGAAAGTCGTCCAAGAAGCTCATCACTTCATCATCAAAGTCAAGACTTTGATCATTTACCAACAATAAGAGGTTGCAATTAAATTTTAGACAATTATTGTTATTGTAAAATATTAAATTAAAAGTTTAATTAATAAATAAAAAATAAAATAAAAAGAAAATATAATATTACTTTTATTTCTTCATTTATGTGTCGAAGAAAGAAAAATAAATTATCAATTAATTATTACGTAAGTAAATATAATTAAGTTGAAAAGTTGTGAGGAAATATCTATAAATTTTCAAGCAGTTTTGCACGTGTATGAAATGTAAAATATCAAAAGACAAGGTCGCAAGTGTTTAAACATAATTCTGGTATTTGTGATTAATTTTTTTATTGTAATATTTTAATTTTATATTTTATAGTTGAAAAAAAAATATATAAATAAAGTATTCCGCATTCTTATATACATCATAAAATTTGTTATCAAGCAGAAAGAAAAAAATTCTGTGTAAAATGTTATTTCATAAATTGCAATAAACAATTTACTCTATTTTTTTTTAAACTTTGGAAAAGAGTTTTATCATCAAGCATGTAATTTGTATTCAAATCAAACTAAATAAATCATTAAAAATATGTAATTAATAGAAGTAATATTCCACAAGGTCATAAAAATATATATCAGTATTTTATTTTTATTTGTAAAGCTTTTAATTGATTTTCAAAAGAAAAAACACCTAGAAAATTCTTTATGAAACTTAAAAAAAGCAAGTCAAGTTTTATGATAAAAAATAAAATACCTAAAGTGATATTTTAAATAATTATTTGACCTCGATAATTATAGTTGATATATTTTTATTTTCTAAGACTCATTCAAAGTCGTTAGATAAAACTAATATAATAGAAGTCCAAAATTATTTTTATATTTTACTTAAATAATAAAAACACTTGTCATAGTCACCATTGGCAAGCGCTTATCACCAAAAATTTATTATTTCTTCAACAGTATAAATAGTTGTTCGACAGTCATTTATTTAATCAGCTTTTAATAGTCTACTTTTAAATTTCCTTAGAAGCCAGTGTAAAACACTAAATCGAATATCATTTTCTTGAAAACATTTCGACTATTGAATTTTCTATTTATTTGCAATTACATATCGTTAAAATCATGACAAAAATTAATATTCTTGTTGGCATGACATTGCTGGTTTTAGCAGCAGCCAATGGACAAGATAATACAATAATTTCAATGCAATCTGACGTACATTGTGAAAATGATTCTATTCCTGAAGAATATTTACATCAATCTTTGTATGCATGTGCTGATGCAAATTTCCTTCCATCAACATCTACCATTATGTTCTCAGTAAGTTTTATTTGTTTTATTAATTATTTATTTTGTTTTTTGAAAGTAATTTTATAATATTTGAATTTATCTAATTAGATTGAAGACTTGATTACACCTGTGAACCAAATGTCAATGTCACTTGACAGTGTAGCCCCAAATGGATGTTTCTCATATGTTCCAAAACATAAGCAATTCAAAATTTGCTTCAATTTATCATCCAGCAATACTATTAAATGTATTTTTTATCCGAATTTTTTATTAAATAATTAATTTAATATTTATTATTTCATTTATCCAGCACAACATTGAATACATTTGTTAAATTTCAAACCTTTTTCAGTTCATCCAAATGATAGGCCACAAATTTTCATCACTCGTGCTATTTACTTTGGAAAGATAGAGTAAGTTTAAGAGTTTTTATAGAAAAAATATATATATATGTTTTTCCTTATCAATGAGTAGGATTATATTTTGTATTGATGATATTTTTTCTATAGAAATAGCAATAAGTTCGAGGATGATATAGTTTGGCCAATAATTTATCCCGTTGATAATTATCATCAAAGCGACTTGAGATTCACTCAGACATATTCAGCTTTGCAGAATGAAAAAGTTTTAATTTCATACGTGATAGAAGAACAAAGAGATTATATTGTTAAACTCACGGTAAAAAAATGGTGGATAATCAATCAATTAGATAACTACCAACGCAATAAATTTCTTTTTTTTTTAGATAGAAGAAGAAAAACCAAATTCAATAAATATCAATATGAAAAAATGGAAACAAAATACTGATAAATATTTAATGAATACAGATTTGCGTCTATCAAAAAGTGGACAAAGGATTGAGTATGTTGCCGAAAAAGATGTTAATTTTCGAGTTTATTTCTATACATTTGCGCTAAATGGTAAGTTGATACTCTTGTAATACTGGAACTGTAAAATTGGATAAATTTAGTAACAAATTGTATTTACAGAAATAGAGTGGCCAAAAAAATTAAATATTATGGCCAAAGTTACATTTGGCGACCCACCGTGAGTATTTTTTTTTTTCTAATCATCAAGTTATCATCTAAACAGATTTTAATTGATATGTGTTTTTCACAGACGAGGAGATTCACATTACAACATAATATAATAACAATTTAAAAACACAAATTCTCAACTATTTTATCAATGTAATAATTTCAAACTTTTCAACTAATATTATGTAATTGTTGAAGCAACTATTCAATTATAAATAAATAAAAAAAATAAAATGAATATTCTGGTTGTAAATTAAAATTGAAAAATAAAATTTTGTTAAAATAAATATCATTGTTTTTTTTTTTTTCATGCCTTTGCTAGTTTAAATTTATGATTATCTTTTTTTTTTTTGGCTTTGTTAAAAATAAAAAAAATAATAAAATTAATAAATGCAATTATATAAATTTTAATAAAATAATAAATAACTTTGATCTTTTAGTCATTAAATTTTAATCTTTTTATAAATGTATTTTTAACAAAATTTAATCTTTTTAAATGTGCCCATGACATTGTTAATCGTTTTTTAAATATTCTCAGACATTAATATTCAGATAAATATATATAAAATAGAAAAAAAAAAAATTAAAAGTGAATTTTGGATTGACACTAATCATATAGGACACAAAAGCTAGACTTAAAAAGCATTTTTTCAAAATTGACATAAAAATATAATTTCAATAAAATATAATAGCAAGACCTTTTTATTGCTAAAAAAAAAAAAAGTTAAATTAATTTTTTAAATTTAATTAAATTTGCCATTCTATTTTGTTTCTGTTGAAGAAAAATAAAGAAATATATTCGAAATAAATATTTAACCTTCACAATAATAACTGAATATTTTTCTTGTAAAAAATTATTTTAAAGTCGTTTAAATACTATAAAAATAATAAAATCAAACTGTAATTTTTCTATTCGTATAAAAATAATGAAAATATTTATCAGTGATAAGTGTTTATCACCAAATATATTTTTATTCTTTTAAAAAGTATAAATATCTATTCAATATCCATCAATCCACTCAGTTTTAAATTCTTTCTTGACAGTAAACTAATTTTGTATTTCTCGGTTGTTAAAAAAAATTATTATTTATTTATTTATAAATATTATAATTCATGATGAAAATTTTTTTTGGCTTCATATTGATATTTTTAACAGCAGTCATTGCACAAGATGTTACAATTTCGATGCAATTTCCCATCGGTTATTGTGCAGTAAATTCGATACCTCTAAAATATGTCAATCAATCTCTGTATGCATGTGCCAATGCAAGTATCACCCAAGAATCTACTGTCATCATATTCTCGGTGAGTTTCAATAAATAAATCGAAAATTATTTTTATTCCAGTTTTATTCGTCTTTTTGTTTTTTTTTTAAAACTGCAGAGTCATTAGTGACTTTTTTTTTCTAATTTTATACACTTAAATAACAAGCTGTGATTATTAAATAGAAATTATGATAAAAATATATTTCATTGCAGATGGAAAGCACGGAAAACTCTGTGAATAGAATGTCCATGGCACTTGAACGTAATGCGTCATTTGGGTGTTTTACATATTTTCCAAAAAGTCAACAATTCAAAATGTGTTTTAATGCTTCGACCACCAACACTCAATGTACGTTTTTATCCATTCAATAATTAATTCATTTGTATTTATACAAAATTTTTTATTTTTTAGCTATTCACCCAAATGATATACAAGAAATTTTAATTGATCGTGGTATTTTTTATGGAAATATAAGGTGAAATAAATATTAGATATGAAAAGAGATGAAAAGAATTTTAAAAAATATATATCGATAATTATTCATAATTGTTTTTTGTTTCAGCAATTTTGATAATAGTATTGACGAAAAAATTTGGCCTGAAGTCAGTTCCGTTCCAGGATATTTTCAAAATGATTTTTATCGTTCCGAAGTTTATCATGCTAATGAAGGTGATAAAGTTTTTATTTTTTATGAAGTTTACTCGAAGCCCGGCTATATACTCAAACTTACGGTATGCCACAAGAAAAAAAAAAAAATAATAATATGAGTTTTTTTGTCTATAAAACTCAACTGAATTTTACGCGAAAAAATAATAATAATAATAATAATAATAATAATAATCATGCAAGAAAATATTTAAAAATTTTTTAGGTACAAGAGGAGAATGGAGAAAGTGAAAAATGGGAGAAATTCAATGAAAATTACATAATTAATGACGAATTAATTCCTGATAAAAAATTATATGTGCAATTTTTAGTTACTAAAGAACTTAATTATCGAATTTATGTCTATACGTTTGTCAAGAATGGTTAGTTGTTATTATTATAATATTTTTTTCTTTAGCTAAATAATGGAGTCTTCTTAGTGAGTGCGAATATTGTTGAATTGTACTTTTAATAAATTTTTATTTTTAGATATTGTTAATCCATCAGCAATAGATTATTTTCTCAGGGTCAGAAAGTTTGCAAACAAGCATTGAATCTAAACCATCTTTTCCTTTTACAATTTTGATGAGGACATTTTATCATCTCAACGAAATATAAACCAACTAATTGACTTTATGCGTTACTAAAAAAAAAAAAAAAAAAAAATAATAAGCAAAATGTATAATTTATTGTGTAATATTAATACTCAATAAAAAGTTGCGATTCAATTTTATTATCGTTATTTGATCATTGATGTGTCCAAGATAAATAAAAAAAATTACGAGTTAGACTTAAGTAATTATAGTTAAATTAAAACAATTATTTTCAAGCGATTTGCACGTGTAAGAAATTTAAAATATAAAAAGACAAGGTCACAAGTGTTGAACTATAATTCTGGTATTTGTAATTAATTTTTTATTGGAATATTTTAACTTTATTTTGTAGTTAAAAAAAGTATTATGCATTCTTATGCATTTACATCATAAAACTTGCTATCAAATAGGAACAAAACACTTTTATGTAAAATGTAATTTTATAAATTGTAATAAAAAATTTTATTTTATTATATATTTTATAAAATGTGATGCTACATTTTATTACCTTTATCATTTACCTTTACCATTAATTAAATTTGATTTGATAATAATATATATTTAGTAATTAAAATGAACCGTAATGAACACATCAAATCATTTTAACTTTCAACTATTTTACAAAAATATAAAACTGCTAAATCTAATGCTTTTTTATAATTTTATTAATTCAATTAAGCATAATATCGATTAATATTTCTATTCAATCACCTAGTAAGTACAGAAAACTCGTAGAAACTCCACTAGGGGTGCAAGTGTTTCACTCACATACAGTAAGACATTTTTTTAACCCTTTTTTCTATACCCAAAAGCTATTGAAATAATTTTTTTTTTCCATCGTCCTCGTTATCAGTTAACTAATTAATAAATATTATAAATAAAATTAAATCATCAAAATAGTCATATTAATTTCAACTTTGAAACAACAACAAAAAAAAAAAAAAAAAACAACTACTTATTACACGAAATTATTGTGACCTATAAAAATTACGAATGAGAAAAAAAATAAAATCAATTTTATACGGTTAAAAAAAAATTATTTGAAAAATATATTAATGTATTTGTTAATTTTAGAAAAATATTAAATACATCATGCAATGTTAAATATATAAACGACATAGTCAATTTCTAAAAATAAAATCTTTACTGTGTTGTGCAATTGTGCACAAATACAGGTCAATTGCAACTGGTAATAAGTTGGTGAATAAAGTAAATAAAAAAATTAAATTAAAATCAATACCAGTGATTGATCATGAAATCAGTAAAGCTGTCATCAGGTTATGACATGCCAACAGTTGGACTTGGTACATGGCAGGTAATACATAAATAAAAATACAAAAATTAAGTAAATAAATATTGTAATGTTATTCAGGCAAAGCCAGAAGAAATTGAAGCAGCAGTTGAAAATGCCTTAGAAAGTGGATATCGACATATTGATACTGCCTTTAATTACAATAATGAAGAAGCTATTGGTAAAAGTTTAAAGAAATGGTTAAATAATGGTGGTAAACGTGAAGAATTATTTATAACAACAAAGGTAATTTTAAGCTTAATAGAAAATTAAATATTTAATAACCAAATTTGTTGATTAATTTATTCTTTAAGCTTCCAAATTATGGTAATCGTGCATCAGATGTTGAAAAATATATAAATTCATCACTTGAAAAACTTGGTCTTGATTATATTGATATGTATTTAATTCACATGCCATTTGCTTTTGTCAGTGATGAATCTTGTTGTGCACCATCTGTTCATGAAGATGGCAGTTATCAATTAGACTTGAATACTGATCCTGTATCTGTCTGGAAGGTCTAACACTTATTTCACTCTATTTTTCATATAAAATATATAAACCAATTGGATATTAATTATCTTTTGATTTAAGGAAATGGAAAAACAAGTCAAAAATGGACGAGCAAGATCAATTGGATTGAGTAATTTTAATGAAGATCAAATACTAGAGGTTTGGAAAAATGATAATTTTATTATCTAGGTTGAACTTCATGCCTATCTTCAACAAAAAGATTTACGTGAATTTTGTAAAATTCACAGTATAATTGTAACTGGCTACAGTCCACTTGGTTCACCAGGTGCTAAAACTCATTTTCAAACGAAATATAATTATAATCCAGAAAAATTTCCCGATTTACTTGGACATCCAGTTGTTAAAAAAATATCAAATGATAAAAATAAAACAACTGGACAAATATTACTTCGACATTTGGTACAAGAAGGTCTTGTTGTCATTCCAAAAAGTTCATCACCAGAAAGAATTAAAAAAAATATTGATATATTTAATTTTGAGCTAAGTTGTGATGAAATTGCTGTACTAAATGCACTCGATAGAGGAAATAATGGAAGAATATTTAATTTTCTTTTTTTCAAAGGGTAAAATTATTCAATCTAAATTATAAAAAGGCAAAATAATAATTTGTTTTTTTGTTCGTTTCAGAGTTGAACATCATCCACTGTATCCATTTAAAAATCAACTTTTATAAAGTGTTGTAAAAAAAAAATTGATATATTTATTATTAGCCATTTGGCAAAAGACAAAAATGATTAAAAAATAAAATAATTGAGTATTGATATGTTAAATTTACATAAGTCTGTAGAGCATTTTACGTTGCATACGATGTTGTAATTCACCACGTCTAATCATAGTATGAATAACTTTAAAAACAGCACGTTCTGGATATTTTTGTTTGATAAAATCATTGACAATATTTTGTTCTGATACTTGTGAACCAATGGCAAATCTTTTTTTCAATTGTTTTTCAATAGTTGCAAGAATTTCATGATCTTCTTGTGATGTAAAACCTTCAGCACCAGCTAATGAACCTGACATTGCTGCATCAAGTGTTGATACTTGAAATAATCTTAATGCCTCATCAACATGTACCTCAGTTGCAAATGGTTGTAATTGCATTTTAGCTAATGACTCAGATATACGTATAACAGCTTCAAGTTGTCTAACAGTTATTGGTATTGATAAACGTTTTTCCATATCTTTTTCATGTTCACGTGTACCAGCTCTCATCATAACATAACGATTTTGTAGTTTATCACCAGCTTCTTTATTTAAACGTGGACCACAACGCATTCTACAATAATATATATATTTTTTTAAAACAGATAATGGTAATTCACCTTCAGTTGTTTCTTCATTAACTTGTCCAGCATTTGCATGTATATTCATAACATGTTTAGCAAGTGTTATATCTTTATTTTCTTCATGTACATCTTTAACAATAAATATCATATCAAAACGTGATAATATTGTTGGCATAAAATCAATATTTTCTTCTCCTTTAATATCATCCCATCTACCAAATATAGAATTTGCAGCAGCCAATACTGAACAACGTGTATTAAGTGTTGTTGTTATACCAGCTTTTGCAATTGATATTGTTTGTTGTTCCATAGCTTCATGTATTGCAACTCTATCATCTTCTTTCATTTTATCAAATTCATCAATACAAACAACACCACCATCAGCAAGTACCATTGCACCACCTTCCATAACAAAATTACGTGTTACAGGATCACGCATAACAGATGCTGTTAAACCAGCAGCTGAACTACCTTTACCAGATGTATATATACCAATTGGTGCAACTGTTTCAACAAATTTAAGTAATTGTGATTTAGCTGTACCTGGATCACCAAGCATCAGCACATTAATATCACCTCTACGACATAAACCATCAGGCATTCTTTTACGTGAACCACCAAATAATAAACATGCTATTGATTTTTTAATATCAATTGCACCAAATATACTTGGTGCAATACTTTTAGCTATTTTATCATATATCAATGGATCATTTGACATACGACGAAATAAATCTTCTTCTTCATTAGTCAATGTTGGCATTGTACCACTACCAGTATTTTCACCATCAACTGATATACCAATAACACGTATATATGGTGCACGTACACCAACCAATGCTTTATCTTTACCACCACGTTTACTACCAGCTGCTGACACTTTTTTTATTGAATATATACCAAGTATCAATACACGATTACCTGGTACAACACGATCACATAGATAACGATCACAATATAATTGTAAATGTCGTGGCATTTCACCTTGTGGTATTTGATCTGGTAATTCTTGTAATTTTAATACTTGAAAATCAACACAATCACACATATCTGGCATTACAAAAAATGGATCAAGTTGACATTTTGGTCTACCTGCTTGTTCTCTGTATTTGAAAAAAAATATTTTCCATATTATTTAAATGTTTATTGCTATTTATTAATTTCAAATTAACATTGAACTTACGTTGTACATTTTCGTGGCAGTGCATAACCTTCTAAACCAGGTTTTATTGGAATATGACTCTGAATTGTACGACATGATCTACATTGAATTGATATTTTTGTTGCTTTTGAACGTATACCAGATGCTGAGACAATAATACCAGGTACTTTGATCAATTTCGAAACAATATCAGGCTTTAAAAAAAAAAAGAATAATAAATATTATATTCATTGAATTCAACACAAGTAGATGTAGTAGTATTGTTTATTTATTTATTTATTCACCTTGGTACCACGAAGAGATGTTGCATGACCATCTGATGACAGTAGTATTTGTATATCTTCAACTTTTTCCTCACCAAGTGGTCTTGGTGATGTTAATTCATCAGCAACATCTTTGGCAGCATCTTCAAATACTGGCAAATATTCAGTTGGTTGTTTGTATATTTTTTCAGCAAGTGATTCATCAAATGCTGATAAATCTTCAAGATTTACCTCAATCCAGTATAATCCAAGATTATAATTACGTTTTAATGCATCACGATATTTATAATTAAAATTACCCTCATGAAATTGACGTATAAATTCTTTATATTTTCTTTTAAATGATTGTAATTTTTGTGAATCATCACGTTGATCATCAGTTGAAAAATTATCCGAAAAAAATACTTGTGGTTGATCAAAATCATTCATGATGAATGTTTTTTATAATTATACTTAATAAACAATAATATTTGGATATTTTTAACAAACACTTGTCAATTGTGATAGAAAATGAAGCCCAACAGACAACAGTATTCTTTTCTCAGTCTCTCTCTTGGTCTCTCTCTCACTTGGCAAATTACTTTTGGCGGCAAAAAATAAATGCCATGTTTATTTTTTAAGATCAAGTTAGGTCATGAGTATCAGTAATGTGAATTTCTGCTTTAACAGTCGAAATTTAAAAATGATATTTTTAAATATCATGAACGCTTAATGATATTTTAATTTATTTTTTTATTTGGATATTGTCTTCTTTTTTTTTTTTTTATTAAATTTATATAACTGCTGTTTGTCAAATGATATTTTATATTTATAACTGGGCTATTATAGTTTCAACGTCTTCAATGTTCATCTATCTTTTATTTAGAAATTAATTTTGTCTTTTGATTTTTTTTGTATTAAAAAGAAGCTCAACATAATGAAGCTGTTAGTTTTGATTATTGGGATATTATTTGAATCAGTTTTTTTAATTCATTCAAAATCAACACCATTAGTGTGTCAAAGAGTATGTGAACAACAAAACTTTCAGCCAAATGACGACTTGTATCTGGACTGGAAAATAACTAATACAAGTGGACTTCATATTGACATTGAGGTATACTTAATTATGTATTTTTAATTTTAAAAAATATTTGCATAGTAAAAAATAAAAACTTGATAAAGAAATATATTTTAAACTAAATGGAAATAATTTTTTCAAGATAGTATCGTTAGCTGGTAGTGATGGCGTTAATCCAAGCAGACAAATTTTATTAATTAGTGAAGCTCAAACTCAACTGGAATATAAGGATCATCACTTTACTGGCTCATCTAGCGGAAAATTTTATATTTGCATTACGACACGTTTCGACAAAGGTATATGATAAATATTTTTAAACAATAAATTGACTTAAATTTTGATAATATTTTTTAATAAAAGTTCAAGACGATGACAAGTCGAAGAAGCTTATTTACTGGACAATACATAAGTCAACGTCTTCAAAAAAAAAAATTATTTATATGAAAAAATATTGATATTTATCTGTAGCTATGACTATGCCAGCTGAGCTAATAATCAACATTCTATTCTACATTGTTGAAATTATTTTAAAACCATTAAATATCATTTAAATTGATATAATATTTGAATGGTAATAAATAATAATTTCATCAAACTGTTAAAAATTATATAAATTTGAATTTTTAAATGTTTATTTATCCTCAGTTTAATATATTTAATAAAATAAATAAATATATATTAAAATAAAAATGATAATTGAAAAGTATTCTTTAATTATTTGTGGTAATTGAAAAATCCTGTTTATGAAAATAAAAATATTTAAATTTTAATGAAGCAGAAAAAAAAATATTGTTATTATAAAATGTTTCTATTCAACACAACGCAATTCTTATCTGTTTTTTTTTTTTTCTTTTTCTATAATGTTGAGGATAATAATAATAAAAATCTCACAAGTCACAGTGATGCTAATAAAATATTAAAATTGATAATTCGTTTTTTTGCTTATTATTTTTAATGGGCCAACCGGTTTTTTATCATAAAATCTTAAAATTATTAACGCAATAAAAATAAACCAGTTTTAAAATTTAGGAAATACAATGTATAAAAAGATAATTGTTTTTGTCATTTAAAGTTGGTAAAAATAATCATTTTCATGATAAACAAAACGTGATAATTTTTTTTTTTTTATCTTATTCAATATTAAAGTCTGTGAAAATAAATTTCAAAATAGATAATAAATTGATGTATCTCTACTGTATTTATTTATATTATTAAATATTTTTTCCTTCTTGATAAATTGATAATAAAAATAAATAAAATTGACAATCGTGTTTTGATTTTTATATACCAAAAAAAGATCATCTGTCAATCTCAATAAATTATAATCTTTAATATATTTTTTATTCATAATTTTATATTATTTTGTGTGGTAAATGGTAATAAATATTCACTCGGTAAATTTATGATCCGATTGAAATGACAAGTGGGGAGACAAAAAAATAATCACATATAAATATTAGGTTCAACGAACAAAATTGTTCATTCCCAGTTTCAAGCAGTTCATGCTGCTTGTGTGATTAAGCTGAGCTGAGCTGAGCTGAGCTATTCAAGGCTATCAGTGGATAAAATTAAAACTAAAAATATGCTGATCACGTAAGTTTAACAAAAACATATAATAATACTCAGTGTATTATTTTTTTTTTTCATTCTAATAACGTAATAATATCTAACTATATTTTTAAAATATAAAAAAAAAAAAAAATTTCAATATCAAAATTTGTTATTTCTATAATTTTTTAAAAATAAATAAATAAAATATTCAAGCATGAATAAATATTAATAAATTGTCTTTGTCTAGTAAATTTAATTTCTGGGTTTTTAAAATTCACAACAGATCATCGTACTTGATGATGGCAATGGCCTTGCTAATCACCATGGTCAAGTCAACAACAACATCACCATTGAACGATGATAATTATGAAAACATATTACGTGCAAAAGCACTACTGAATAAAATTGATAATGAATATAGTGTTTGGAATAATAAATTAACAATTGCAGCTTGGAATTATGCATCGAATTTAACCGATGAAAATCTTAAAAATCAATTAAAAATATCAAGTGATTTTGCTGAATATGTACGTGGAATGTACCAAGAAGTTTCTAAATTTCCATGGAAAAATATTAACAATTTTGATATTAATAGAAAATTTACAAAGCTAGCATCACCAGGATCAGCAGCATTGTCAAATGAACAATACATGGAATATCAAAAAATAATAACTGGCATGGAAAATTTATACTCAACAGCAAAAGTATGTGATTATAATGAATTTGATAATTGTAATTTAAATTTAGAGCCAGAAATAACTGAAATAATGATGACAAGTCGTGAGCCAGAAAGATTAAAACATTTATGGAAAGCATGGCGTGATGCATCTGGTAAAAAAATGAAAAATGATTACATAAAATATGTTGAACTCAGTAATGAAATAGCAAGACTAAATAATTATACTGATATGGCTGCATACTGGATGAAAGAATATGAGACAGATGATTTTCCCGATCAAATTGAATTATTATGGCAACAAATAAAACCATTGTATTTACAAATTCATGCATATGTACGTCGTCAATTATTTAAAAAATATGGTGATAATGTATTGTCCAAAGATGGTCCAATACCAGCTCATTTATTTGGCAATATGTGGGCACAAACATGGAATAATATTGCTGATTTTACAACACCATATCCTGGTAAAAATTTACCTGATGTTACTGAAGAAATGATAAAACAAGGCTACGATGAAATTAAAATATTTAAAATTGCTGAAGATTTTTTTACATCATTAAATTTAACAGCAATGCCTGATACATTTTGGAATAATTCAATATTAAAAAAACCTGATAATGTTGAGCTTGTTTGTCATGCAAGTGCATGGGACTTTTACGATTCAAATGATTTTCGTATAAAACAATGTACAAGAATAAATATGGAGGACTTATTAACAGCTCATCATGAAATGGGACACATACAATACTTTTTACAATACAAAAATCAACCGGTAATGTATAAAGAAGGCGCTAATCCTGGTTTTCATGAAGCTGTTGGTGATACAATTTCATTAAGTGCATCAACACCAGAACATCTTAAAGAAATTGGTCTATTAAATGACACATCGTCCGATAAGGAGGCTTTTATAAATCATTTGTACTCAAAAGGTCTTGATAAAATTGTTTTTCTACCATTTGCTTACATGATGGACAAATGGAGGTGGAATGTGTTCCAAGGAAAAACAAAACCAGATCAATACAATGACGATTGGTGAGATTATTTATTTATCTATCATTGAAAACGAATTTGTTTTTTTAAATGTAATTTTGTTCCTTACAGGTGGAAACTGGCTCTCGAGTATCAGGGAATTGTACCACCTGTTGAAAGATCATCTGGTGATTTTGATCCAGGTGCTAAGTATCATATTGTTGCATCAGTTGAATATATTCGTTATTTTGTAAGTTTTGTGGTACAATTTCAATTTCACAAGGCTCTTTGTATTGAAGCTGAACAATATGATCCGGAAAATCTTTCAAGTAAACCACTCAGTGAATGCAATATCTATGGGAATAAAAAAGCTGGAAAATTATTTTCGTAATGATAATTTAAATATTATTAAATTTTATTTGTTAATTAATTTTCTTGATTAAATTAAATTTTATTATTTTAGGGAAATGTTGAGTCTTGGATCATCTGTTCCGTGGCAAGATGCAATGGAAAAAATAACTGGACAACGACAAATGGATGCATCTGGTCTTCTAGAATATTTCAAGCCACTCAGTGATATGCTTGAAGCAGAAAATTTAAAAAATAATGAATACATCGGCTGGAAAAGTAAGAATAAAAATAAATTACTAAATTAATTAAATTAATTTTGTTTTTCTTTGAGATTAACAGAAAATTTATACAATTTTAAATTCACTAATTATATTTTCAGGTTGAGACTTATTATTATTTTTTAATAAAATAAAAATGAATCTATTGAATACCACAATTATTTAAATAATAACTTATGAGAAAGAAAAAAAATACGAGGTAATTTATCAGCTTGTTATCACACTCCTCCCAGAATCATCATTTTTCATGAAAAAACAAAAACAACTGATTTATGGTAAAAAAATATATAAAATAAGTGAAAAAAAAAAAAAATAAAAAAAAAAAATCATTTGAATTTTTAAATATAATAAATGGTACGAATGTTTGAAGATAATAAATTTAAAAAATATTATTTTCCACGTCCTTTTCCTCGTCCACGTCCTCTTGTTGTTGTTGTTTTAGTCTGGCCTTTGCTAGTTGACGCTCCAGCATTTGTTGTTTTTGTTGGTTTTTTAACTTTAATCATTCTATCTTTTTCTAAATTATCCTCTTTATCTTCATCTTCATCAATGTCATCATCATCATCAAAAATTTCATCACCATCACTACCAAAGCCAGATTCTTGTGATGCTTGTATGGATTTTTTTTTCGGTGCATCACCAATTTTGTATGGCATTATTGGTGCTTTTTTATTATACATTCTTGTAAATGCAGCTTTAACTTTTGATTCAACAGTTTGCATTGGGTCACGTTGTCCTGGCCATAATGAACATTCAATTAAACCCTCTAAATCATCTTTCAACATGTTATAATGTATCATTGTTTCAACAGCACTTTCAACTCCATCAGAGCCATTAACAACAAGTGGTCTAACAACAGCATCACGTAATGGTTTTAAATAATCAAATATAACAGCGTCTTTACTTGCACCAGTAACAAGACGTGTATGTGATGTTATTTCTTGTAATAATCTATCAAATTTACGGGCCGTTGAATTTTTACCAAGCCAACTTGGAAAATTAGTACGACCAACAGTGTTACCAGACATTAATGTACCAGGTATAACAGATGAAAAACATGCTTGTACTGGTAACAATGACCATGCATCACGTGAACGTATTGATTTTTCAATAACATCACCAATTGATAAACTATCAGCACTCAATGCAATTCTTTCTAATGTTTCACATTTTGGTGCTTTTGGTACAATTGTTAAATAATTTTCTTGTACAAATAAACTACCAATATTATAATCATGAAAAAATAAATTACTTTTATCATGTATTGACATATTTTTATGTGCTTCATGACTAAATACTTTTTCAACAACATTCCATGGTGTTAATTTTTCATCTTTATTAATTTTATTTGTTAAATTTTTATTTGTTATATTTGATAATTCTTCACCAGTTCTCATTGATAAATAATTTATAACTTGACGTATATCATATCCTGACATTTCAATTATTTTATCAATATCATCTCTTGCTATTTTTATTTTTTCAGCAAAACATAATGACATCATTGCACCACGTATTTGTTCAAGTTTTGGTTTTGTAAAGCGTAAATCAAATGTATAATTAACAAGTGTACGCATTTTTGGATTATTACGATCATTACAAATACAAACAATTGGTATATCTGTTGATTTTATTAAGGCAATTAGTTCTTGTAGACCACCACGATCTTCATTACCAGCCATACCATCAACTTCATCCATTAATAATACATGTTTTAATGACATATTTTTAATGTCATTTTCATTATTAGATTTATTATTTTTTGAAAAATAATCTTTGGCTGTTTTATTTGTAAGAATTGTTGATATTTGATTTTGTAATAATTTTTTACTTCTTGTATCTGATGCATTAAATTCAAGTAAATCAAAACCAAGTTCTTTACATGCAACTTGTACTGTTGTTGTTTTACCAATACCAGGTGGTCCAGATAATAAACATGCTTTAAAATATGCACCATCATCACTTTTAGCAAATGGTGATGGACGTGTTAATTTTATTTTTTTATTATTTTGATTTTTATGCCAATTATTTAACCATGAATAAAATTTTTTAGCACAACTTTTATCTGTTTGTTGACCAATTATTTGTTTCATTGTTTTTGGACGATATTTTTCAACAAGAGCTGCTGTTGGTTCAACATATGGTAAATTAATTTTAACATTCTTATCTATTTTATTATCATGGATTATATTTTTTATTGTTTCTTTTTTTTCAATTAATTTTATTGGTGTTTTATTGGTTATTAATTTTTCTTTTTCTTTAGTTTCATTCTTATTATTTGGTGTGTCAACTGATGATGTTAATGATGCTGATGATGAACTACTTTCAGTTCTTGTTTTATTTTCACTTGATAATGTTTTTGGTACATATAAACTAGTATCAAGAGGTTTATTGTCTTCTTTGAATGATTTATTATGATCATCTTTTTTAGATTTATTTAAAATAATATCTGTAGCTTTACCAGCTTTTTTTGTTCTTATTAAATCTAATAATTCATCTTCACTAATTTTTTTAATTTTTAATACATCAGCTTTGTTTAATTTTGATTCACCAGCTTGGTCACCAACAACAAGATAATTTGTTTTTTTTGATAATGCTGCAACTGTTCTACCACCGTATTTTTGAATAAGTTCATCAGCTTCAAATCTTTCAAGTGAATCAAGGACTCCAGTTACAACAAATGTCAAACCAGCAAGACAATTTACAGCACCAACAGGAATTTCTTTGGAGCCTGGATTTCTTGCACCACCACGAGACAAGTAGCTTTGATAAGATGCTGCATGTTGTTTTTTTTTTTCAATTCTTTCTTCAAGGAAATCAAATTCATCTTCAGTAGAAATTTTTTTGTTGTCTGAATTGCTATTTTTTTCAAACTCAACTTCATGTTTTTTTGTTTTTTTTTTATCAACCTTTGATGAGCTTTTAGCATCATTAGTATTTTTTTTTCTCAAAGAACTTGGTTCTTCATTATGTTTAGAAATATCTAATGTTTCTTTTACCTTTTCATCATCATTAATTGATTTTTCTTTTATCTTTTTATCATTATTTGATTTAATTTTTATTTCATCATCATGAGATAATTTTTTATCCTCTTTTTTATTTTTTTCACTTTTATCATCATTTGATTTAGTTTTCTTTTCATCATTATGAATTAATTTTTTCTCTTCTTTTTTATCTTGAATTTTTTCATTTGTATCATTATTTAATTTAGGTTTTACTTCATCATCATGAATTTTGATTTTTTTAGCTTCTTTTTCAATATCACTATCACGATTTTTTCTTTTAGATGTCGTCTCATCATTTGACGAATTTTTAAATGTTTTATCGATAATATTTTCACTGTCGAATTGATCAAGTACTGCTATGAAATCATCATCATCCATATGATAATCGGCTTCTTCTTTTTTCTTTTGAATTGTTGGTAGATTAACACGTTTTATTGGAGCACGAGAAAACATTTCTGCAATACTTGGTATTTTTTTATCTTTTTCATGACTTTTAATTTTCGTATTTTGTTTATTTTTATTTTTTGGTGTTTTTTCATCATCAGATGAATCAAGCTTTTTATTTTTTCCATTTAATTTATCTGCATCATTTTGTTTTTTATGTGTTTTATCATCATCTGTTGATTTTTTAGCTTGTTTATTGTTCATTTTATCATTTGAATGTTTTTTTTTATGTGAAATATCACCATCAGAACCTGATGAATAATGTTTTGTGTTTTTTTTTTTAAGAATTTTTTCTTCAGCAAAAACTTTTTTTGGAGGTGTTTCACTGTCAGAATCAGACAAAAAATGTTTATTTTTAGTCTTTTCTATTTTTTTAGTAGGCCTTGTTGGCTTTTTTTCAAAATCATCTTCATCATCATCTGAAAGCAACACAAGTTTTGGAGTTGGCTTTTTAACATTTTTTTTTGTTTTTGGTGGTTCAGGTGTTGCAATGACAATGTCATCATCTGTTGATGACGATATACATCTTTTGTTTACTTTTTTTTCTGGTGGTTTACTTGGACTTGCAGTATTTTTTACTTGGAAAAATGACCTGATATCCTATGGATAATAAAAAAACATTAACAACAATTAGATAAAGCATTTATATTTTAACCTCCAAACTATTACAAACTAAAATATATAATTCTTTACCCGTGGCATTATAGAAATTGTATATCAAATATTCACTGTAATTTAACTCCAGCCTGTTGACTCGCAAATTATTATATATTTTTATCTTGTAAATAAACAATCAATCCACCAACATTAACATGAATGAATAAATGCCTTATATAATTTTTTATATTTTTTTAACACTTTCTCACTTTCCACACATACATGATTACATATTTAGGGTGCAAACTCCCGGCACGCAACGTTTTGCGTTTTTTCATGGCTGCCGTAATTCTAAATGGAAAATCCTATGTATTTAGGAAATGCAACAGCCATGTTTACCCGCTCAAAATTGTTTATTTTTTAATGCATTTAAAAATAATTTAACAAATGTATAAAGTTATTTTTTATTAGTATAAATTTTTACTTACCTAAAAAAGAATAAGAAAAAACACTGTATTACTTATACACCCACTAAGTCTTGTAATGATAATGACGTTTATTTTTAGCAGCCAATATTATCAAGGCGCTCGGAAATTAAAAATCAAATACTTGATAAACAAGTAAAATTAAAAATCATTGATTACAATAATTAGCGCTTAAAGCAGCAGGTAAATGTAAATCAATTATAATCAATGAAAAAAAATTGTATTTAAAACAATGGAAAAATGAAAAAAATTTAAACCATGTGTATAAAATAATACACAGGATAAATAGTAATCTTATTTAAACTTGTTAAACAAGTTGAATTAAAAAAAAATAAATTAATTATTTTGTTGCGCTCAAAGCTGCAGATACATATCAAATTTAATTTAAAAAAATATTTTGAAAAATAAAATTCACAATTATGTGAATTATTA